>JASIRB010001120.1:0-100003 GCA_030323885.1 Branchipolynoe longqiensis
GTAACGCGGAACACATGTCATATTTAAAATAAATATTTGAAAAAAAATACAGCATGAAAAACAAATTTTAATTAATGACGAAATACAAAACAATGTCAATAAATTTGTTATTTCAAAATATTAAAAATAATTTAAATTGAGTATTTATTGGGTAACGGTATTTATTGAGTAGTATGTGTTTTGGGGATGTTAGGCCTCGGAGGTAGTGAGTTCAAAATGTCAATTGTTTATGAGGTCCCATGTGCTCAACCCTTAAAGTTGCATAGTCCGATGGTTGTGAGTTTCGGCAATTTTCTGAGATAAATACATTAGATTTTTCATTATAATCTAGTTTACTTTAGTTTGAAGTAACCGTTATCTTAAATAGCTAACTTTGGAGATATTTGAAGTGATAACATGCCAAAATAATTTTGGCAAGCACACCAAAATTCTGACACCATAATTTTCAGCAGGAGCAGTTGTATTAAATTAGCTTAGTATCTGATTTTAGGCGGCGACAAATGCTTAATAAGCACACCACTATCTAAGTAGGATATGTAGGATCAAATTTAGGGTAAGGTTTTGGTTTTAAAAAGTTGATGGTTTCATCGGACTATGCAGCTTTAATTATAGTTGGCAGGGAGCTGTGAATGAAAAAGGTGTGACAGCTTTCCATAGTCACGAGGCAGGCATGGGCGGTATCGAGGAAGTGAGCAGCGCTGGTCGAGTCGGTAGAGCGCAGGCTTCCAGTGTGAAAGGTTGGGAGTTCGAATCCCAGCCGAGTCAAACCAATGACTTATAAAAGTGATACTTGTAACTACCTAGCCTGACACTCGGCATCAATAGGATAGGGCAAAGACTGGTTAGCACAGTATCAGGATAATGTGACTGTTTGGGATATCGAGTCATGCTGCCAGTGGCCAGGTCTTCCAGTGGGGCAGTACTATAAAGTCGCCATGAGTGCATGCTGTAATAAGTCGGTACCCATACTGATATGACCATAAATGTTACTAGGACATAAAACAACAACAAACACACACTTTATCAACCAACTAATTCTGACTTTAACCGAAAGCACACTTGCATCTATTGGCATGCTGAGAGGTTTCTATTGCTATTTCCGAAAAGTTGCAAAAGTGAAGTTCCTCTTCGTTTTACGGCCCTGGTCGAGTCAAAACCAATGGCTTAACAATTGATACTTATCGCTTCCTAGCCAGGCGCTCGGTATTATTAGGATAGGGCAAGGACTGGTTGGCTCAGTGTCAGGATAATGTGACTGAGTAGGATATCAGGTCATGATGCTAGTGGCCTGGTCTCCCAGTAGGGCAGCACTATAAAAGTCACCATGAGTGCGCATTCTCGCAAGTCGGTACCCATCCTGATATGACCTTAGATGTTGCCAGGATGTAAAACTCCAACAACCAACCAATCATTTTACGGCAGCCAAATGCAACAAGCTGCTGGAGAGCACGACTGTCACTGAGCACGAGGGGGAGCTGTTCTGTAAAGGCTGTCATGGAAAGAACTTCGGACCCAAGGGCTATGGGTACGGACAGGGCGCTGGTGTGCTGAGTATGGAGGGAGGCGCCGATGACAAGTGAGTACCACGCACAGCAGCATCTGCATTCTGGTTCTCATTGTTGACAACATATAATTTCTATCTCGTATGTGTATTGTCAAACTATATTGTTTTTGGATGATTATGGTTCAAAACCAAAACCAAAACAATTACCTAGATTTGATCCTACATATGTCACTTATACCCCTGTCATGCTATGACGTAACGAGCAAACGTAAGCCTGACGTGCTCACGTTTCGTCAGTATGTTGATGTACGTTGGGTTATGTTATGATGACGTCAGAATTACGTTAGACTGACGTCGAGCTACGTCACGTTACGTCGTGTTACGTAGGCGCGCGTCAAGGTTTTGAACCTGTTCAAAATTTTCGACGTAACTCGAATGTAAGGGTTTACGTTCGTCGAACATTCTGTACACGTTCGGCGAATGTCAATGACGTTAAACGGACGTTAGTCAAATGCTGCTCATTACGTTCAACTACGTTCCACTACGTTGACCCACATTAAACCCAGTGGAAACATCCACGTGGCGTAAGGGGAACGTCAGGAGAACGTCAGTTGAACGTACGTTCAACATTTCGCCACCGTGTCATGATGTATGTAATGTCACGGAACGTAGTTCTGACGATGGAATAACGTTCATAACGTTCCGTGAACGTAATGACGTTGTCCTCTCTCATTGAATGACGGTATCACTGCTAAAGCCTATAGTGTCAGAGTTTTGGCATGCTTACTAAAATTTATTTTGAATGTTTGCACTTCAAATATCTCCAAAGTTAGCCATTTAAATTGAAAGTTGCTTCAAACTAAAGCAAGGTGGATTATAATCGTCAAACTAATATATTTATCTCAGAAAATGAAAGAAACTCAAAACCATTGGACTATGCAACTTTAATACTGTTATTTTGGCTGGCTTGAGCTACCTGCTGATGACAACATCAAACTACATATGCATATATTGTAAATAATTGTATTGTCACATGGCTGGAAGACCAGTGCCACGACGCTGACAATAGACTTATTCAATGAATATGCTATATTTACAACAATAAAAATTGACATAAATAAATTCATTCTTGCAAACATTGTTGTGCTCTGTTTGTTTGTGGGTTTTTTCCAGTGCCATGATACTCGCTGTCCGGACATTGTAATTAATGATTATTTATGTAAATTTGAGAAGTGAGTAATCTGTGCTATATATATACTATGGAGAAGTCATATAAAAAACAAATCTATACTATGCTATATATACACAATAGAGAAGTGAATAATCTATACTGTATATATATACTATGTTATATATACTATCGAGAAGTGACTAATATATGCTATACTATATATATGCACTATAGAGAAGTGAGTAATCTCTACTGTACTATGCTATGCTAATATCTCAGTATCCATTATAGAGAAGTGACCAATCCATGCTATACAATTATATACTATATATAATATACTATGCTATATATATATAATATCGATAAGTGACTAATCTATGCTATACTATGAATATAACAATGGAAAGGTGAGTAATCTATACTATATATAATATGGAAAAGTGAGTAATCTGTACTGTACACACTATAGAGAAGTAACCAATGTATACTATACTATGTATACTAGGGAGAAGTGACTAATCTATACTATTACTATACTATGTATATACACAATAGAAAGGTGAGTAATCTATACTATATATAATATGGAGAAGTGAGTAATCTATACTATATATACTATACATACTATAGAGAAGTAACGAATGTATAATATACTATGTATACTACTACTAGAGAGAAGTGACTAATCTATACTATACTATGTATATACACAATAGAGAAGTAAGTAATCTATACAATATGTGTACTATAGAGACGAGAGTAATCTATGATATACATACTATTGAGAAGTGAGTAAGCTATACGATACATACTAATTACTATAGAGAACAGGCATGTGATTTCTCCGGTTTTAACCGGAAATCCGTTTTTTTTCTGGCCGCCGAAACCGGAATTCCGTTTCCTTTTAAATTCCGTTCTGGTTGCTGAAACACCTCTGAAATACACTATTTGCATCCGTCTCATGACTGAGTGGGACTCATGTCCCCACGATAACCTAAAAAAATATCAGTTTTTTTTTTCCTGCACACAATCACATGCCTGAGAGAAGTAAGTAGTCTATACTAAGAAGGAGTAGAGAAGCGAGTAATCTATGCTATATGCGCTATAGATAAGTGAGTCGTCTATGATATTTAGAGGATACACCACTCAGATCAGACTGTCACCCACTCACACCCACACACCTCAGTGTGTGGATTGTTAGTAACCCTCTCCTCCCCCTCCCCTCCCCGGCAGGGTGAAGCGGGGCGTGTCGGCGCCGGGCCCCGGAGTGCGGGTGGAGGGTGGATGTCCGCGGTGCGGCCGGCAGGTCTACCAGGCGGAGAAGCAGCTCGGGGCCGGAGGGGTAGGTAGTCCTACAGTCCATCACTCACCTCACCTCACTCACCTCACCTCACCTCAAATCACCTCAGTCACCTCCCTCAGTAACTCACCTCACTCACTGACTCATAGTCATTCAGTCACTGACTCACCTCACCCCCCCCCTCAGTCACTTACGTCAGTCCTTCACTCACTCACTCACTCACTCACTCACTCACTCACTCACTCACTCACCCACCCACTCACTCAGTCACTCACTAACCTCACCTCACTCACTGACCTCACGTCACTCATTCACTCACAGTTCACATCACTCACCTCACTCACTCACCTCACTTACTCACCCACAGTTACACTCAGTCACTCACTCACACTGTCACTCACTCACTCACACTGTCACTCACTCACACCAAAACACTCAATTGGTAACTTGCTTAAAGCTGCATAGTCTGATGAAATATACAATTTTCAAAACCAAACCAATTATCTAGATTTGACTTTACATATCTAACTTAGATTCTGATGCACTTATTAAGCATTTGTTTCTACGTAGAAGGCAATACTGAGTCAATTTAACAGAACCTGTTACTGCAGAAGTCTATGGTGTCAGAGTTTTGGCAAGCTTGCCAAAACTATTTTTCATTGTTTGCACTTCAAATATCTCAAAAGTTAACCATTTAAAATAAAAGTAACTTTAAACTATTGTAAAGTAGATACTAGTGATCGATCTAATATATTTATCTCAGAAAATTTACAGAAACTCAAAACCATCGGACTATGCAACTTTAATCGAAAGTCTACTTCCCTATGAAGTCACTAAAATATAGTCCCATAGTGAATAGCAAAGTAACACTGTATATAAGTATTCTAAAAAAAACAAAAAACCCGCGAGTGGTACGATTTTAGGTAGATGGATTTAAAATGGGCCGAGGCTGAAGACTGAGGCCCTTTTGAAATCACTCGCCTCACCACGTGGACTATTATATACCCGCAGGGCCTATGAGAGGGGGTTCAGTCAGTACATCGGTCTGGGGCACAGAACCAAGAAGGGCCCTGGTATTATTATTATTTGATTAAATTGTGGATGCTGTTTTCAGAATTGGCACAAGTCCTGTTTCAATTGCGCGGAATGTCACAAAGCTCTGGATTCCATGAATGTGTCTGACAAAGAAGGAGAAATCTACTGCAAGGGTGAGTCATGTTCACTGCTTTCTTTGTAGGCACTGTAGACCAGACAGGACAGCCGCATCAGTCAGAGCACTGGCTGGCTTCCTGTATGGGAGGTTGTGTGTCCAAACCCCGATGGAGTAAAATCAAGGACTTACCAAATTTATACGTGTCACTACCAAGCCTGTTGCTCAGCATTACCAGGTTAGGGAAAGGACTGGTTTGCTTAATATCAGAATACTGTGACTGAGGGGGATTTTGGATCGTGGTGCCAACAGCTTGGTCTTTCAATAGGGCAGCACTATAAAATTACCATGAGTGTGAACTGTCACAAGTCGGTTCCCGTCCTGATATGATCTTAAAGCCACAACAATTATTCCAAATGTTTAGGGACTGCCACGGATGTTGCCAGGACGTAAAACTCCAACAACCAACCAATCGAAACAGTGATGTGAGAGTCACTTGGGTTAGCTGAGCCGCCTTCAAGGTACGCCTCGGAGGCACCTCGGAGATATTCCAGATGTCATGCTAGTCTGAATGACTTTAGCTGTCGGGTGCCTCGAAAATGGTGGCCTCCATAGCGTGCAGCCATTTGCAATTGAAAAGAACAGCTCTTATTGGCTGAAATCACTGAAACCGGTGGCCCTTTTGCAGACGCTTTTTGCCTCCTACCTGAAAAGCAAGACATCTCGGAGTCGACTCCGAGGCACATCCTGAATGCATATAGGCCAAAAAGACGTCGCAGAGCCTTCTCGGAGTTGACTCGGAGGTGTACCCTGAACGCTGCCCTGGGTTTGAACTAAGACTAGCGTGCTGCCACCTTCCGGCCACAAAGTTAACCGTTAGGGTTCAGTGCAGTAATTGGTTGGTCGGTTGTTGGAGTTTTATGTCCTGGCAACCTCTAAGGTCATATCACGACAGGTAGCGACCTGTGACAGTGCGCACTCATGGCGACTTTATAGTGCTATCCCACTGGGAAATCAGGCTGCCAGCACCATCACATGATATCCCACTCAGTCACATTATTCTGACACTGAGCTAACCACTCCTTGACCTATCCTAATAATGCTGAATGCGTGGCTAGGAAGTGACAAGACTTAAGCTAGGATTCCTTACACACGGTATGCGGCATGCGGCGTGCGGCGTGATTACGGGATGGGTCCTTTCACCCACACCCACACACACACCCACACACAGTGTCAGGTTTCCTCACCACTGTTCTCTATGGCAAACGCAGCAGCATTCGCATTCGCATGCCGCACCGATCGCTACATGGACCGATTCAGTATTCGCATGCCGCATGCCGCATACCGCGTGTAAGGAATCACCTCCATTGACTTAGATGCTTTTCGATTTTTTGCCGCATTCGCATACCGCATACCGCGTGTAAGGAATCCTAGCTTTAGTATCAATTTTATAAGTCATTGGTTTGACTCGACCGGGAACCGAACTCCCGACCTTCCGCACGCGAGGGCTGCGCTCTACCGATTCGGCCACCGTGCCCTGTTTCAAGGGATGAGAATTCCCCGTGAATCAGTGGTTTCGCGACTTTTGAGTATTGATTTTGACACTATTCTTGTCGATATGAGAACTTCCCAACGATCACCAGTTTCCTGACTTTTGGGCAATGATCCACCTTTTTAGATCTGACCTGTTCTCACTTGTTTGCCGGACGTGGTGGAATCGGTAGAGCGCAGGCTTCCCATGCGGAAGGTCGGGAGTTCGAATCCCAGCAGAGTCAAACCAATGACTTATACACTTGATACTTGTCGCGACCTACCCTGGTGCTTGGCATCATTAGGATAGGACAAGGACTGGTGAGCACAGTATCAGTATAATGTGACTGAGTGGGATATTGGGTCATGGTGCTGGTGGCCCATCTCCCAGTGGGGCGGTACTATAAAATCGCCATAAGCGTGCACTGTTACAAGTCGGTACCCATCCTGATATAACCATAAATGGTGCTAGGACGTAAATCAACAACAAACAAAACATTCGTGTTTTTTTAAACCAATGTTAATTTCCCCCCAGAAGTTATGTAACCATGGATGATATATTTGCGATAAGCGTTATTGCATGGTGGTATCAGAAGTCATTATAACATACATCTATCCCAACCAGAATGCCTTACTAGTACAAGATAAGAGTGATACTAGGACAAGATAACCTAGATTAGAAGTGACCAAATACAGCGTTATCATTAGCATATCAGCTTCTAATTAATGTAGACGTGTTAACTTGCTGCCTAAGTATCATTTTCTTGCTCCAAGAATCTATTTGTGGCATCTATATTCAGTATCCTCCTTAGATGATGGCTATATTGGAATACAAGATGGCTGACATGGAGAACTATCTAACTTCATACCGTACTAGCTCATGGCCGATATGTTCTCGAATTCAAAATGTCCACCATCAAATTCCATTATCGTTAGCATATCAACTTCTAATTAATGTAGAAGCATTATCTTGGTGCCTAAGTATGCATTTTCTTGGTTTAAGAATCTAGTTTTACCATCTATTTTCAGTATCCTTTGATGATGGCTATATTGGAATACAAGATGGCTGACATTGGGAACTGTCTATCTTCATAACCTACTAGCTCATGCCCTATATGTTCTCTGATCGTCTACATAACATACTTAAACTGAACCCAAATCCCTTCCATTCAGAGGCGAATATAACAAGCACCAAAACATAGCATGTCACTACTCATCAGCATATGTAGCGCTTAGCTGATGATATGCCTGCTTGATCAGCCTGTTACATTGCGTGTTATGTGTTTTCTAAATCAAATACTCGATATCTGGCTTGCTTTTCTCTTCAGGTTGCTATGGCAAGTTGTTCGGACCTAAGGGTGTTGGATATGGATTGGGAGCAGGGACCCTCAGTACATAGGAGTCTATTGAGCATGATACAAGAACAGACCTTTACGAGAACAGGCCTTTGCAAGAACAGACATGTACAGGAACTGACCTGCAAAGAACAGACCTCTGCAAAGAACAGGCCTCTGCAAAGAACAGACCTCTGCAAAGAACAGACCTCTGCAAGAACAGACCTCTGCAAGAACAGACATCTGCAAGAACAGACCGTTGCAAGAACAAACGGTTGTAAGAACAGACCTTTGCAAGAACAGACCATTGCAAGAACAGACCGTTGCAAGAACAGACCGTTGCAAGAACAAACCGTTGCAAGAACAGACATTGGCATAAACAATTTTTTTGTAAAACAGACATTAGCAAAAACAGACCATTGTAGTATCAAACGTTTGCAAGAACCGATCTTTACAAGAACAGAGCTTTGCAAGAACAGAAATCTGTAAGAACGGACCAGTGCAAGAACTGATCTGTGCAAGAACAGACCTGTGCAAGAACAGACCTGTGCAAGAACAGGCCTCTGCAAAACTTGACCTGTGCAAGAAATACCTGTGCAAGAACATGCGTGTACAATAAAACATACCTGTTCACGAACACACCTGTACAAGAACATATCTACGTATGAACAGACCAGCACACATTACTAAAACAAACCCGCACAAGAACAGCAAAGGAAGGGACGGAATCGGTAAAAAACCAAAAGCTTGTAGTGAAAATTGCCTTAGGATTCACATGGCGAATATTTGTAGACATGCACAAAACAGTCTTCGAGTAAATGAGTAAATGCAATTATTCCTAACTGATTAATCAGAAACAGGACGATTTTGCAAAAGCAGACACTGTAGTTTCCAAGTGAATGTTTGTCATGTTACAAACTGTTTCCGATGTTTAAGACGGAGTGCATGTGTTACTCTGTGTGAAGCCACTGAACTGCCAGGATAGACTATGCTTCACTAGTGAATGATTAATAGACTTTACTTAGTTTGTTATATTTGATAATCGTGACTATCACCAGTTACGTCTGAACTACTAAATAATTCGAGGTTTCCTAACGGTTATATTTCATGGACTAAATACAACAATGAATGCAACATTAATTGGTATAATACATTACTGTATTATCATTGTTTAATTAAAGTTGCATAGTCTGATCGTTTTGAATTTCTGTATTTTTTTCTGAGATAAATATATTAGATCGATCACTACTATCTACTTTACATTAGTTCACAGTTACTTTTATTTTAAATTGTAAACTTTTGAGATATTTTGAGCGCAAACATGGAAAATTAGTTTTGGCAAGCTTGACAAAACTCTGACACCATAGACTTCTGCAGTAAGTAACATGTTCTGTAATATTGACTCAGTATTGCCTTCTGCGCAGAAACAAATGCTTAATAAGTGCATTAATATCTAAGTTAGATATGTAAAATCAAATCTGGATAATTGGTTTGGTTTTGAAAATTTGATATTTCATCGGACTATGCAGCTTTAAATCAATACAAAAATGATTTGTTTTTTTATATTCTATGATAACTCATTTTATTTTACCGGGCACATTAAGACCAGGTATTCATGTTTTGCATAACTTAGTTTTATTTTGGGGAATAAATATGTGAAATATAATCAAATATTATATGTGTATAAAAAAGAATCGTGGGCAGAGTGACTGAGCATGGGCAGACAAGTTACCACATTTGCAGACGGGGTGGCACAATCGGCCAGGTTGCAGTCGACGAACAATTAATAATAGATCAGTAAAGTAGATAATAAGGAGTGAAAGCTTCTGATTAATTGTGCATGTTATTCGTAACATGGGTAATTTACGGGCGGAGGGGTGAAACCCCACTGCCCTGACTTAACCGGCCCGCTGGCGGCACCTCTCGGCTCAGCGTTGAACTAGGCCTGAACACTCCCAGTGGAGCCACCTACCGGCTCTAACCAGAACCATGTTACCCGGACACTGGAACTGCCCACCCTTCCCGCCAAAAAGACGTGACTGCGGATTCAAACCCAAACCCCCCTCCACGGTCCCATTTCTACTGCCGCCACCATCCAGCAAGGACCTACACCACCTTTCTTCACCCAACCACACCGAAGATAACAGACACTGGGTAGGGTTGAGGGGCTTACTATTGCTCTGTTCTGATCTACGTGCTTGGAGAAAAATAAAAACCACTGTATATGTGACCCCGCCTCCGTAAATTATACTTGTATAATGCTTATACATCACATATATTATTATAACACATACAGTGAACCTTAGATAAGGCGTATTAATATGGGGGAAGGGTGCCCGTTTTAACCGATTGTCTCAGTTAACAGATGGTAGAGGTTAATATTGTATACATATGAGTGATTCTCCAGAATTGGAGACCCATTGTTGCATTAGTGTCAAAAATAAAAATGTATTCTGAACATCTATTGTATACTATTTATAAACTTCCAGGTGAGTGAAATCATCAACCAAAAACAAAAAATCACTACCACCACTGGTTTTGAGGTAATTAGGCTTCGAAGAATTTTGATGCAAAGAGTGTCCTGTGTGTTACAATGTGACACCACCATCGTTTAAGTACAGTATCACAGATGTTGACCAGATTATTGGTATGGGATGTTGAAGTACAACAGGAAAGATAACTTTTAAAGCACAAAGTGCAGTATCTACATTAAACACTGATTTAAAAAAACTAATTTAATTTGTGACACCGTAACATACGTCCCATCACAAATAAAATGTTTTCCATCTTCTTCATATATAACAATGTTTTGTTGTGTTATCAAAAGAATTATTCATTTTAATATACTCATTATATGTGTAGTTCCTTAAAAGCAGATCATACATATTTGTCAGAGAATAGCGAAGTTCGTAGTTTGTGAGACAGTGTTACGTGTGACACCAAAACACACAGGACAGTGTTTTATGTGACATTATCTAATGTGTTATATAATAATAAGAATTTAAATGAAAAAGTAATTAATTGCTTAGATAAGGAAGGTATGGAGAATAGGAGAGGCTGGTTAGCTCGGTGTCAGGATAATGTGACTGAGTGGGATATCGGGTCATGGTGCCGGCAGCCTGATTTCCCGGTGGGGCAGCACTATAAAATTGCCATGTGTGCGTACTGTCACAAGTCGGTACCCATCCTGATATCACCTTGGTGTTGCTAGGATGTAAAACAACAACAAACAAACAACAAATCATACGATCACAACCAGTAGTACTATAGTAGTATAGTAGGGTTCTATTGAGCGTAAAATTACATAATCCTGGCTCAGAGAGAGTCCATTGACTCTGCGAGAGTCTATTGACCTAAGATGAATCATTCTGACAGCGTCCATGGGTGTGGGAGTCGGGGGGTCATCTAAGGTCAATGGACTCTCGCAGAGCCAGGACTATGTCATTTTAGTCTCAAAAGAACCCTACTATACTACTTGTTTTGGCGCCGTGCGTACATGTGCACAAAAACGTGACACGTCATGATCTATAGCAGATTACGTCACTGCCTATTGGAGTTTCCATCTAAAACTTCACCAATCTGTCTGATAGGATGGTTTGTTTAGTCTGTAGTCTTTCCTTCCCTCCCTATAACATTTCAGTGCTCAAATATTGAATTTGTAAATTGGTTGGGACGTACGTTACAAATGTGACACCATCAATAAAAATTGCTTTAAATCGGCCAATTTTTGATAATTCCAGATTATCTCTTATTATTTGAAAACATTATAGGTCATAGATTAAATAAAAGTATTACTGATTATGCATACCATGCTTGATAACTGATCAAACTAACGAACCATCTGTGCTGTCAGTGTGACACCAACCGTACGCACAGGACAGGTATTTTTACAGCGATATTGTCATGTACCTATGCAATGTAAAAACTAAAAGTAGTGAAAAATATCTTTATTGATATAATCTTGCCAACATAAAAGCAAATTGAATTAACTGTGCTTGATAGTTTTCTTTATTTACAGCTTCAAAGATGGTGGGCACTCCAGTGCAAATTCATTGCTGGCATTTTTTGGTGAATTTTCTACTTTATTTAATTATTTTTACACCTTGCGGACTCTTAATGTGTCTGGTTTTGATTACTAGTGTTTGCTTAGTATATTCCCTATAGGTATATGAACAAATTGTTTTTCTGAAATTGTTTTGAAGAGTTTAGTGATTAATAATGAAGCACATCCCAACGGGTCTCCAATTCTGGAGAACTACTCACATACAACATTATAAATATATACACTGTACATTGAGCATGATACATAGTATAAGACAACATTAGAAAATATAATTTTAATATGTAAAACTATATTGATATGTATTTCATCAAATTAATTAGCATTACAATATGTAAAAAAATATTTGTTTAAAGTTAACTCAAATTTCGTCGATTTTTCCAATATCCAGCTTAACGGAGTATGTTTTTACAAGAGTTCTTTGTATATATGCATTAATATATGCCAGTATCTGGTACAAATTGTATCAGTAACATAAGGATTTAGTTTGACTTAAGATAACATGTGATTTTTAACAAACTAAAATGTGACTTTCAAATTTCATTGTAAATTCAGTCTAGTGATGGTCTCGAACCCACATTTCTGCCATTCCACGCCTAGACTATCTATGCTATCTAGGCTCATTGATGCAATCAACTTATCCTTGCATGTGGCATTTGACCTGATGGTCAGGTCAGATGTCAGTGCACCTTACTACACAAATATTTCACATGTGTATGACCTGAAAAAGTGATACTACATACCGACTAGTAACATATCTCCCAAAATAAATTAACCGCAGTGGTAAAGATAGTGACTTTAATGGTCTTCTTTTTGAAGCCACTATTAAAAAACCAAGTGGGATATTAGCTAAAACTAATAAATGTATATTCTTTAGTAAATATCAAAAAAGATCTTTGAAATACATTAAAAATAACCCGAACCGTTCCTTTAAGTCCCAAAATCTTGTAAATAAATGTTTATGATACGTAATAGTAATCAGAATACTTATTTAATTGCACAGTTTTCTTTGATAAAAGCTTGGTAAAACTATTGCAGGAAGTATACACAATTTAATAAGTAATAAATAGGAATCACTTCAGAAGGTTCAACATAATGCAGAAAGTTCACCATAACAATTTAGATCACACTACTCTATAGTGCACATTGTACACACTTGAGATACAGTGGAGGCATTAATGCATAGATAACCTTACAGACATTTGAAGTGCAAACATGTCAAATTAATTTTGGAAAGCATGCCAGAACTCTGACATCATAAGCTTTTGCCGTAGCAGGTTCTATTAAATTGACTCAGTATTCCCTTCTAGGTGCCAACAAATGCTTAATAAGTGCATCAGTATCTAAGTTAGATATCTAGAATGAAATCTAGATAATTGTTTTTCTTTTGAAAATCTGATGCTTCATTGGACTATGCAGCTTAATGATATAAGTTCTATGGATAGCTACGTGGGTGGAGGCTAGACAGTGTGGTTTCAGCTTAAAGGTCGGGTCCAAAGTATATAGAGAGTATGTTGATTCAAAGTGGCCTGGCATCCCCACCCCCTCCCCCCACCGATGCTGTGCGCGAATCGGTAAGAGCGCTGGCTGTAGGTCGGGAGTTCGAATCCCAGCCGAGTCAAACAAATGGCTTACACAATTGATACTTGTCACTTCCTAGCCTGGCGCTCAGCAATACTGGAAAGCAAGGACTGGCTAGCTCAAGTGTTATGATAATGTGACTGAGTGGGATATCAAGTCATGGTGCTGGCAGGTCTGGTCTCCCAGTGGGGAAGCACTATAAAGTTGCCATGGGTGTGCACTGTCATAAGTCGGTACCCATCCTGATATGAACTTAGATGTTGCCAGAACATAAAACTCCAACAAACATACAGCTAGACTGGCTGTGTATGTACTCCCAGCTTAAGCCCCAGTCACAACACGACGGCTTGTGACCACTTTGGACCAAAGAACCTGCTGCACTAAAAACCTCTTTGCAACCAAAGCAACCTATGAAAATGCCCACTGACATGCGGGCGACCATTTTAGTCGCAAGGAGGTGTTTTTGGTGCAGTAACTGCAACCTTCTTATGACCAAAATGGTCGCAAGGTCAGTGACCACTGAGTACCACTTTGCGACCACTTTGTGACCAACCGGACCCGACTACAACCACTATTCGCAGACTCTCAAACTGCTCTGCATGCCGTTCTTTGTCCGAAGTTCCCTAACCTGCTTCACGACAGCGTACACCATCACGACTGATATCAACAAAGCCAACGAGCCGCAGATGGCGAAATAAATGGTGAAGCATCGCTGCCCGTAGCAGTAGTTCCCGCTGTCGGGAAGAACTTTCTCGTCATATAGTTGTCCGTAGACCATCTGAAACCCCATCGTACACATGCACCACGTCAGCGTGACGAAGCCCCACCCGTAAGAGAAACATTCCTTGCCAAATGTCTCCACTAAGATGGCGGGAGACTGCGTCTGCACCATGCACGACCCAAATAGCGCCAGAACGAGGCCCGTCGTTATGACGCCGACCTTCGAGAATAAGGTCATACAAAGAAGGCACGCCGCGGCGTCCATCAGTAAGAACAGCAGCAGACCGGCGGAGCGAGGCGCGCGGGTTGACAGCGCGTCGGATATGACACCGAGCACGGGCTTGATGACAGTGCCCAGGATTGGAATCATTGACAACAGCACGGTCTCCGTGTACTTGTCGATGTGCATCGACTTTGTGAAGCTCGTGAGGTTGTTTATGTAGCACGTCCTGTACGCAATCAAGAACGCTGAAGGCCACAGCACGGCGTGGTAATAGTAGGACTTGATAAGCTCGAGCGGGGTGTACCGGACCTGTGACACCGTCAGGGATACAGAGCGTATCACTTTGACACTGCAACTGTGTAACACCACCTCCTCCTCGTGTTTGGAGTCGAGTCTTTCGAAATCCGGACGATTTGGGTTCGAGATGAGCGGCTGCTTCTCAGGATCCCCGGACCTGGTTCTTCTAGTAGTCGACGGCTTGAATACCAGCCTAGTCTCCGTGAGGGACCTGCTTCTGCTTGGGTAACTGCCGTAGAAGATCATGCCGAGGACATTCACAACGGCGTAACTTACCGCGATGACCCCGAAGAACCCTGTGAGATCTGCGTGCACGCTGAACATCTCCTGCGCATGCGCCGGGGTTGTTGTGGTGTTGTCATCCAGTGTCGAGTTGAGCGCCACCTTGATGGAAGTTCCAGCGTAGCCGACCGTGTACGTTGCCATGATCACTCCAAGCACGGCACTCTTCACCGAGTGTAGGAGCCCGCTGACGATACCCAAGTGGTGCATGTCGAAGTTGCGGATGTTTACTGTTATTGCTGTGATGTACATGATGCCCCCTCCAGCGCCTGTCAGATTAAGGCGAGAATTGGGTTAGGCCACAAGATTTGAGAATTGGGTTAGACTGCAAGAGTTGAGAACACAAATAAGCAATTTGGTTAGACCCCAAGAGTTGAGAACAGAAATAAACAATTTGGTTAGATCGCAAGCGTTGAGAACAGAAATAAACAATTTGGTTAGATCACAAGAGTTGAGAACAGAAATAAACAATTTGGTTAGATCACAAGAGTTGAGAACAGAAATAAACAATTTGGTTAGATCACAAGAGTTGAGAACAGAAATAAACATAGTCCCACCCACTCCCCACCCTCGTCCTGATATAACCTTAGATGTTGCTAGGACGTAAAACAACAACAACACACTCCCACCCTCTCGCTTTCCCTTTCCCCCCTCTCGAACTCCCCACCACCACCGCTGTCCATCTCGCTTCCCTTCCCTTGAAAGAAAAGGAGTAAAATAAATAACAAACACTAAAGAATAACTTCCACGCTGTAACACCTGACTGAACTATTAAAACAAATATACTAACCACACAGCTGTAGTTGATCAAGACAATTTAAATGAATCCTGCAACCATTATCTGCATAATCCCAAATCCATTAATAATGGCAACAATAAGTCATGCTCATTGTATTAATGTCTGTTCGCAGGTACGATCAGCACATCAATGATATAGTGTAAAGTCAAAATGATTATCCCCAGTTATCTACATGTACAAAACAAGATCCCCATAATATTTGCGAAACCTAATTGTTTCCTGCTATTATTTATATTGTTCATACCATCTCGTCATCTCATCCTTAAATAGTTCATATGCACCATAACTAATACGGCTGAAGACCAGTGCCTCGGTGTCGAAAAAAAAGAAGTTATTCAACTGTAATACAATTTTGAAAGAAAAGATCCAAGTTGTGTACTCTGATGAAAGTGCTATATTATACAAACCAAACACTCAGATATATCAAGATTTTAGCTAACCTATCCGACTTAGATACTGGTGCACCCATTAATCATCTCACATTTGGGGTTTTGCTCCTTTGAATTTGAAAACTGGCCAACTTTTGACAGGTGGGAACGGGACCCAGCTATTGGAGGATGTAGTATATGGTAGGTCCGAACACAGCGAGAGATTAGACTGTAACTGGCTTTATTATGGTTTCATATCACGCGTCTGGCCGGCACGTGATCACCCCAGGTCGTTCGCCTAGTCGTGTCCATAGCACACATACCTTACATCCTCTCTTCACTGAATAAACAAAGTTGAGTTCTGGTATTACATCCTTAAACAAGTATGCGTATCTTATTATTCCCTTTTTTGTATTTAATTTTTTTTAAATTGTTAGTATCGTCACCTTATAAAGGGTTGGATATTTGATTCAGTTAATTGACAACATTTGGGAAGAGAAAAAAAGGAGTCAACAGAATATAATAGTATTCAAGTTAGATTTGTATCATTAGTACTTCACTGATCAGTACATTGTAATCAACTCACATAGAGAACGATCATTGACAACTGCCTTGTTACTTGTCGATATGATCAACAGCTGCCAATTGGAGCGAAAATCAATGATGAGCGGATATGAGAAAAGTAACATATAAGTATTATATAATGACAAAAGTATGGTTCAATCATAACAATTTTTAGAATATATATATACATATCTGCATGTCAATCGTTTCATATGTGAAACCGTCAGAGTGCAAAGGACTAATTAGTATAAACACCTTTTATCGACCGGTTTGTGTGTGTGTCTCGGATAGTCCTCTCGATATCACACTTAAGCTAGGATTCCATATACGCGTAATGCGTTATGCGTTATGCGAATGCCAGCATTCCATATACGCGTAATGCGTATTGCGCTATGCATTATGCGTTATGCAGTGAAGTATATAAAAAGTACACACACACAGAAACAGAAAGACTGCTTCCTAACAGGTCCGCCGCATAAACCTACAGGTTTGCACTGTCCCATTCTTCATATTTCTCATGAAGACCGTAATTATTTTCTGTTCGCACCACCTTGTCCCGGCTGTCCGTAATTATCAGTCGCCTCCTCCAGCCTTATATCAATGGACAAATGCGACTGATGATTTTCTATTCGCACCACCTTGAAGACTGCTTCCTAACAGGTCCGCCGCATAAACCTACATGTTTGCACCATCCCATTCTTCATATTTCTCATGAAGACCGTAATTATCAGTCGCCTCCTCCAGCCTTATATCAATGGACAAATGCGACTGATGCTTTTCTGTTCGCACCACCTTGTCCCGGCTGTCCGTAATTATCAGTCGCCTCCTCCAGCCTTATATCAATGGACAAATGCGACTGATGCTTTTCTATTCGCAGCACCTTTACGCATTACGCATTATGCACCGATCGCTACATGGAGCGATCGGGATAATGGCTTTTATTCACATTCGGATTCGCATTACGCATTACGCGTATATGGAATGTAGCTCATAGGTTTCAAGGCGTTTAGATTTTTTGTCGCATTCGCATTACGCATTACGCGTATATGGAACGCAGCCTTTAGTGGTTTGGTGCGTGTGGTACGCGCTTGTCACCGGTTGGATTGTAGTGTATCAGTAACCGAGACGGTTGACTGGTTTGATTACCCTACCGTACCAGGTTGTGTAATTGGTGTGTGCTTGTGTCCATGCTGTTGATGATCCAACGATGCCACTTTGCACAGTGTTTGTGATTGGGTTTGTTTTTGTTTCGTCGTTTTGTGTGTGTTTGTTTGATCTGAATATGTGTGTGCGGTTTCTTCTTTTTATCTTGTCGGCTGTTTGTATCTGGTAGTCTCTCTTGGTTTTCTTGTTTATCTGTATAATTTGTCCATTGGCCCATTTTTTGGTCATGTGTTAGGTACTTTATTTTCTCGTCTGTTGCAAGTGTTTTGCATGTTCGGCCTGCTCGATTGCCGTAATATTATTTCTGTTTCCGTTGTATATGTTTGATCTGTTGTGCCCTTGATGGTACGATCTTGGGTGTTAACTGTTGTTGTGTCATTGGTATTTTTGAGGGGAGTGTCCTGCTCATCAGCAGTTGTGCGGGGGATACATCCATATTGTGTAGTTTGGTGTATCAATATGCAAGTAGTGCAATGTTTATGTCTATGTTGTCTGCTCTTGCTTTTTTGATGAGTTGCTTTAGTGTTTGGACAGTCCGCTCGGCTTGCCCATTACTTCATGGGTAGAGGGGGCTTAAGTATATTCGTGTGAATGTGTATTCATCTGAGAACATTTTGTATTCAAGACTAGTGAATTGGGGTCCATTGTCAGACATTACTATTCTTGGGAATCCGTGCCTACAGAATATTTCTTTTAACTTGTCTATAATTGACTGGCTTGAAATAGTCTTCAATCGTACACTTTCCGGGTATTTTGAGTAGTAATCTACCACGACTATGTACTGCTCGTGTTTGTATTCGAAAAGGTCTATTCCTACTCTATAAAATGGTTTATCCACTATCTTGTGACTCTTCATTGGTTCTGAGTGTGGTTTGTTTCGATATGTTTGACAAATCTGACAACTGGATACTTTGTCTTGAACTTGTTTAGAAATCCCTGGCCAAAAAATGTAGTCCCTCGCTAATTGTTTACTCTTGATGATTTCTAAATGTGGTTCGTGAATGACTTTTTGTATTAGCACTATGCCTTTATAGACCGATAATTCGTCTTTGTATGTTGCATATGGTTTAATGTAATTTCTGAGGTGTTCAGTTGTTAGTGGCCGCCCGTCTTGAGTGAGCCTGATTATTTCTTGGAGTGTTGGATCTCGCCTTGTTTCGAGTGCGATCTGTGATAGGTCCTCATCCACGTACTCTATAGCTGCAATAGAGATGCATTCGTCAAACAGGTTACTCGGTGTGGTTTTATCAGTATGTGCTCGGGACAGGGCGTCGGCAAAATACATCTCTATACCTTTGATATACTTAACATGGATGTTGTAATTCTGGAGATGCATTCTCATACACTGTACTCAAGCCGTGAGCCTGTGCAGTGGTTTTGTCATAATATTGACTAACGGCTTGTGATCTGTTTCGATTGTAACTTCTTTCCTGAAGATATATTCGTGGAATTTGTTACAACCGAAACAGATCGCCAACAGTTCCTTTTAAAGCACTGCATAGTTCTGTTGAGTTCTATCAAGGGCTTTTGATGCTAGCGTTATGGGTTGGTTGTTTTGAAATAATGCCACGGCAAGTCCCGATTTCGATGCATCTACCTGGATCGTTATTGGTTTGTTGACATCAAAATACTGTAACACCAGGGCTTTGGCTAATAGGTTTTTTAACTGATTGAATGCCTTGTTTTGCTCCTCCTCCCAGTGCCAAGCGATCTCTTTGTGCAGGAGAATCATAAGGGGTTTTGCAATTTCTGACAACATGAGGATAAACTTCCCCATGTACCCGATCATCCCTAAGAAGAGCTCTATTGCTGGTTTATCAGTAGGGGTGGGGATCTCTAAGATTGCTTGCACTCGCTTGGGATTTGGTTTCAACCCGTGGTCTGTTAGCAAGTGTCCTACATAAGGGACTTCATTCATACAAATGCAGATTTCTTTGGGTTCAATTGTAGGTCTACTTCACTCGCTCGTTTCAGAACAGCACCTAACTTCATGTTGTGCTCTTTGATCGTTGATCCATGAATTAAAATGTTGTCAGCGACGACATCCACACCCTTAAGATCGTTAAATATGGCGTTCATTTCTTCAATGAAGATATCCCCTGCTGTTTTTATGCCGAAGGCAGCCGGGTATATCGGAAACATCTCCATGGCATCTTAAATGTACACAGTTTAGAGCTAGGTTCATCAAGACTAATCTGCCAGTAGCCACTGTTGCCATCTAACACACTGAAATATCTGGCCCCACAGGTTTTTGCTACTACCTCTTCAACGGTTTTTCAACACTGCACAGTTTAATTTGGTGGGGTCTAGGCATATTCTAATCTTTTCTGGCTTTTTTTACGATCGTGATGGAGTTCCCCCATGGTGTTGACTCCTCCTGGCAAACAATGACACCTAAATCTAACATTCATTGTAATAGTTTTTTTACCTCTCTCTCTATGGCATGGAGAATGCGCCTCGGCAGATCTATTACAGGGTCGATTACCATATCAGTATGTATATTGTTTACATTTATAGTGACTAGACAGGAAAAAACATGATTGTATTTAATTACCATTTTCTTTGCGTAGTCCATTGTTGACAGATTTGGCTCACTGACGATGGCATCCACTTGTGACAGTATGTTCAGCATCTAGCATGCATCTTTATCCTGGATCGGCATTCCTGTTTTGGTTATCTGGAACCACAGAGTCTGTTTGTTGACGTCGATCCATGCCTCTCCTTCGGGCCAAATCCGCTGTCCTGTGTAGGTGATCAGGCTGCATCTCGCGGGTCACAACACGGGTCCGATCAGGGTTTGGAAGATCCGTCTCGGTAGCAGGTTGGCCTCCGAGCCGGTGTCCAGCTTGAACTGGATCTTTTGGTCGCATATCTTCATGTTCTTCTACCATAGGTGTCTCTCCTCCTCCTCCTCCTCCATCTCGCCCATGAACATGTCGTCGTCATCTTCTTCGTCATCATCTGGCGTTAATACCCATTTACCTGGAGTATTCTGTTTGTCGAACCCGATTTCGTCTATCAGTGCTGCTGCTGCTTGTTTTCCTTGACAAACTTTGGCGAAATGTCCGGTTTTGTTGGAGTTTGCACACTGCATACCCTGTGCAGGGCAGGTTCCTTGTGCGTGTTTATATCCGCACCGCGTATACTCTGCTCGCGCTGTGACCTTTCTGGTTGATTGGTTCCGCCCCTTCCATGCTGGTGCCGGTGTGAGGGGACGTGTCTGGGGGCGTGTCCTTGGACGTCCATTTCTGCTCATTTTGTCTATGTGTGCCTCTGATGTACTCTCTGTTGGGTGTTTGAGCGATGTAGCGCTGTGCTCGCTCAGGCGACACATCTGTATGCATTGCTCAAGTGTCAGGTTCGGCGTTTGTAACAATCTGTCACGCAATCCTTGACACCGCACACTAGTCTGTCGCACAAAAGTTCATTTTCTAAATCTCGATATCTGCAATATGCAATACGTTGTTTCATTGTACGTATAAAAGTCTCCATCGACTCTGTCGTCTGGTGGTATGTATTCAGCTGGTATCTTACAATGGTTACGTTAGCCTTACCGGTGCAGTACTCTCTGACTGCTTCTGTGAGTATGCCAATCTTTTCCATGTCGGCTCCCGGTATGTCAAATGTTTCAGAGCGTGCTTGTGCCTCTGGGCCAGGAACGTGTAGAAACACGAAGCATTGCACTTTCTCTGACTTTGAGATGGTACCTGATGAGGCAGTGTAAATCTCATATGACTTGAACCACTTTTTCCAATTTTGGGCCAGATTTCGTTCTAGCAACAGAGGTGCCAGCAGTTTCAATCCGGTTAGAGCCATTGTGGTGTGTGGTTTCGCAATCTGACACTATATAGTATATGATAGGTCCGAACACAAAGAGTGCTAGAGTGTAACTGGCTTTATTATGATTCCATGTCTCACACCTGGCTGGCACGTGATCACCCCGGGTCGTTCGCCAAATCGTGTCCATAGCATGCATACCTTACAGAGGAGTGGCATATTGAAATGGCTTCGATTACTGCGTACACACACATTATTTTGTATCCTCTTACTTAGAGTACTTCTAATGTTAGCAGCGTCATCCATAGAGTTAATTTGATCTTTTTAATGGATTTTACGACAGCTTACTCTTTCCTATTCAGAATAGCTCCCAATTTGCATAAATATGTGTACACTGTTTATTTCTTAATTTATACACACAAAGCTCTCTAACAGACCACCTCCACAAATCGACCACTCCTTCATATCGATTGCTTTATTTGGGTCCTGAATGATCGCCCATACAATACCATTGTAATGATAAAAAAACTCTCTAAACCAACCACCTCCCTTAATGGACCATTTAAAGTCGGTCCCATGGTCGGTCGATTTAGAGAGGTTTTACTGTATATATACATATATATATTTGTCTGGCATCCAGACACCACTGGTTACATCTGTGATGGAAATTTGTAATGTTATTTCTGAAGACATCAATTTTAAATTTGTTTAAATTTAAGCATGCATACATGTTAATAAATACTTCCTTTTTGATTTGGGAACTGTTTTGTTTGATATATCAATGCAATACAAGATGTTAATAAAGATTCAACCATGTCCCATATGTCATGTTACAAATGGCTGACTGTAAAATGTTTTCTTTTGGTACAAAAACACTTCATAACTAAAAGAACCAAAGTTGCCAAAGTAGTTAATTTTATTTCCCTTATTTCTTTCATCAAATGTGAACATGAATATGAAAAGTATAAGGAAAAAAATAAATAGGAAGCTTTTTTATTGATGTTTTAAAATCCCATCCCATGCTGACCAGTTTTCAGGAGAGTGACCCATATATATATATATATATATTTGAACATTGGATCTACTTGAAGGTGCATGTATTTGTTGAAGGCAGATTATGAAGTAAAATAGGATAAAAAGAAAAGCACACAGAAGTGCCACTGCGTGAATAGAGTAGAATGTATCTTATCTAATCAGCGTTTTTTGTTGTTGGTCCATTAGTTGTTTAAGCAGGGGAAATTTCAGTCATAGACGACTGGTCTTCCTCATTCCACTGCTGGTCGATAGAAAGCCCGAGCCTACACTTTTACCGACCCAAGGGATTTTTAACTTCCCACACCACATACACATGGTATGAGAGCAACCGGCCTTTGATGACGCTGTAAGTTATACACAGCGGTGGAAATCCAAATTGGCAGAGCTGGGGGCACGGGGAATCGAACCGCCAACCCTCAGATAAGAGTCTGACCTCGAAAAAAGTCAGACACTCTAACCACTACGCCACAGAACGTTAGCGTTAAAGTGGACACAGGACTTGATGTGTTTTCCTGTATTTACATGTTTCTTTATGTGCTGTTCCAGTTATCAGCAGAAAGGCCTTCTATTTTGATCTGGTATTAACCATGTGGAAATATGACCCCTAGAACAAGATATAAAACATATTGTTGCATCATTGAACACGGAGCATCATTTTCCACATCATTGGAGAAGGTCCTAAAATGAGATATATTTATATATATTATGCATATATTTATGTGTCATATATATATACGATACAGGAATATATATATAATATATATATGGGTCATTCGCAGAATCTGTGCACCACATATTTGGTCTCCATGTTAGGATGCTACATGTATTTAATCTATCCCACAAAATGTATCAAAAGTATGCTTGCACGATTTTGTGTTAAAGTTAAAGAGTGAAAATCTACACATCGACACCAAACTTTTTTCAACTTCTTTTCAACTCTTTTCTTGTTTGGCATAATCTTGCATGCTTATCTGTAATCAATAAAATCTTGTTTGAATTTGTTGTACATGTTAAAATGATGTTTTGGATGTATGTTTGATTTCGATGTCACCTGAGTGATATTAACATATTGCTCAATTTGTGTAAGATTAAAATCAAAATGTGAAATTGCTTTTTATTTCTTCAATTCTGACATATGCACAACATGTAAACCTTCATATGAACATGGATTGTGCTATTATTTGGAATGTTTTCTGCTGTTATTTGGAAAGTATTCACTTTTGGTTTCCGTGTCACACTTTCGTGCCCAGTTTCAGAGAATGACCAATATATTTATTTGAGTGTTAAGGGGCGGTCACATTATGACGTATGCCGACGTATGTGATTTTTGGCCGCTATGTCAGGATACATCATTATGCGTTACGCGTGTGTTAGGTGCTCATTGGTATGCGTCAATGTACGTTGATGTTTGTCGAGATACGGCATCGCATGTCAGGGGGTCGGCAAAGTTTTGTGCATGCACAAAACTTTCGATATACGACAACATAGACAACATTCGACAACGTGTGGATTTTAAGTTGGCCATACATTATGTATACGTTAGGCGTACCTCGATGTACGTTAGACGTATGTTAGACAAACGTTGTTCACTACATTGCACTATGTTGCACTATGTTGCACTACATTAACATACATTAAAGGCAGTGGGAACATACAGTTTGTGTACTGACAACATATGGATAACGTATGTCTAACATACGTCTAACGTATGTTTAGCGTTTCTCCAACATCTTGACGTATGTAATGTATGAGGCATAGTTCTGGTGATCGGATAACGTATATAACGTTCACCAGCGTTCTGCAAACATACCATGAGCTTAATTCGAGCATTTTTTCGCCGGGAGGCACGTTGGCCATACGTTGGTCATACGTTGGCCATACGCTATGTATACGGTATGTATACGTCCAACTTTACCCCCTGCCGGAAAGTTTTACGATTCTCGATGTAAAAAAGTGATTTTACGTGTTGGCCCCACGCTTGCGAGATGCGCCGTAATGTGACAGGGCCTTTAGTGTGGTGACGAGCCCAATAGGGGCACAACAGAGAAAGTCAAGCAATAGTTAGTGGGAAGAACAGGTTGGCAGTAGTAACTTATCGTACATGTTATGCGTAACATGGGTAATTCTCGGAGTGGGAGAACGACGACTTTCTCCTAAGGCTAAGCACTGACACCACGGCAAACGCAAGGCTAAGCACTGACACCACCTGGCCGAGGAGGGTGAAGCGCCCCCTGGTGATCTTGAGGAGGGTCCCGGCGTGGCCAGGGCGGTCACCCGGGAGCCCTTGCGGCCCTTGCCCTTGCCTTGTCCTGGCATGCTTGGAGCGGCCTGAGGAGTTGCAGCGGTCCGAGGTGGAGTCGGCCTGGTGAAGTCCAAGAGGAAAACGGGAGAGCGCGGAGGAGTGCTGGAAGGCGAGTGACTGAGGGAGGCCGGCGGGCGGCCTTATAAGGGAGGGCAGGAGGGCGGTGGCAGGTGAGTGTGAAAGCAGCGGGCCGGGGGAGGGGGAGAAAGGGGGGGGGGGGAGAGGCAGACGTCGCGCGAGGTGCGAATGCTGCGCGACGACTGGGGAGGCGGGGGGAGGGTCTCTTCCTCTCCACGCATCAAACGCAATGCTCGCATTACGACCAAGGCTAAGCACTGACACCACCTGTGGCGCCGCCTGTCGCATTGCGAGAACACTACCGTCCATACTGAGCCTACCTGGTCAGCGGCGGCCGAAATATGGTGGCGCCACCTAGCAAGGACTGCCCGAATCAAACTTGACACAGACTCAGTAACCTGATTATTTCCCGCCAAAGCCAACGGTCACGTGACCATTGCGTCCCCACTGGCCTAAGAGAGCTCACTTAACCCACAGCAGCCAAACGATCGGCACCACACCGAGCGTCGACCCACCCACCCACACCACTAGAACAGGCAGTACTGGTAGGGCTGAGGGTTCGAATCCAGCGCAACTCGCTTGGAATTGATCCGGGTGGGGCGGGGAGGGCGTGAACAGGCGGGGGGCAAAAGAACAGCTGGCGATGGGGAAAAAGGGGGGCGGGAAGGACTGGTACCTACTGACGAGAACACTTGAAAACCCAGAACATTGAACACTCAGAACCACTAACCACTAATAACGAAACTTAACGCAATAGAAGAAATAAAATAAAAATCCACACTATAACGCTCGGTTTCCCGTCTCGTGAATTACGTCTAATTTTTAGGATTGTATATATGTGCAGGTTTAAAAAATTGATCTTTATTGGGTGGTGGAGCATAATTAGTCATTAGATCGTTTGAATAAGAGATTTAGAATATTATCTGTATATATATTTTAAATTTCTAGATGGGCAATTTTCACATGGGCAGGTATATATATATATATATCAATAAATTTCTGGGGGTTACATCGCCCATAGAAGCAGTAGTCAGCTTACCACTGAGGAAGAAGAAGATTGCAATGAGGAAGGCGTTGTCACTGAAGTATGGCACCTGGTAGGTGGCCATGCAGAGAAGCGTGTAGCTGCCAGTCGACAGCACGAGGCTGGCGAAGGACAGAATACGGAAGCCAAACAGCGACATGAGGAGCCCGGTCGGCAAAGAGGACAGCAGACCCAGGTTAGCCAATGAGATGATCAGCTCAACTGAAAATGGAATATAAGACTGTCTCAAAAGGTGCTAAGCAATATGGGACAAAACTTTGTCCATTGTAACGATCAACATACTATCTGCTTATGCATTTGCTCAGGATAACCTGATTTGTTTTTTACATGGTGTTTCATAATCCCAATAGAATACATATTGATTTGAAGCAAATGTCGTTGTGTTTTCAGTGTAACCGTTTCTTTGCTGTTTTGTGTCAATCGTTACAATGGACAAAAAAAGAAGAGTTATCACCTTTTGAGAGGCTCATATCAAGCATTAAGCATTCAAAACCCACTAACACCACTGAACAGCCCCAATACCAGCACTGCACACGCTATAAACCACCATATATGCATAAGATTTCACTATTAAAAGAGAAACAAAAACCAAATCTAACTGATATACAACCACAAGATATGGTTGAACCACTAGTGTACTTTAATGCACACTGTGCATTAGATCTGTTTTGCTGCAAATATCTTGGCTCGGGACTCATTCCTGCACTATCTTGAATGCCTATGCTGTACACGATATGGCATAGGCTGCTCCCCCCACATTTAATGTTCAGAATGGGTGTGCTGCAGAAAATGCAGCACATTCCACTTCCTCATCACCATGTACAAACCAAATGTGATCGCTTCAACAGCTGGAAGACCAGTGTCTCGACGCTGACAAAATGTGAGTTCAGATGAATAAAATATTTACAAAAAAAAGAGGACAGAAACATGACCAACACAACGCTACTTATTCGCAATTGTCATATTTGGATATCACTAATCATAGTTTAAGTCTGTTTGTTTGTTGTTGCTCTAAATGTCATAGCAACATCTAAAGTCTAGTTTATATCTTGAAATAACTTATTTTCTAGGAGTTACTTAGGGCCCAATCGAGGATGAGGGTCCTTATGGTCAACTTGAGCAGCGATTTGTTTGGGTGAATATAATTCGGCCCTAATGACCCTCCTAGCCAATTAATATTCCCATCACAATTATTGAACATTCCTTCAATTATCAATTGCCAACAATTCCCATGCTATAAGTAGTACAACAAATCCCGGCGCCATGAAAGATGCAACTCTAAGAGTAAGCACTGAGAGACCAACCTTTTGATTGGCTGTAAATGAAAGAGCTCCGAGAGACCTACCTTCTGATTGGCTGTACTGAAAAAGATCTTTGAGCGAATCTGCATACACGTTGAAGGCGTCCATAGAGTAAGCCATTCCCGTTGCGAGGCAACCAACGATGAGCCCCGAGTACCGCATGGCGGTGTGAAAGTACCTGGATTGAGCCATCTGCATTTGAACATATTGACAAGATTAGTTAGTGGTGATTGCTTAACGCCGTGTTGGCAACAAAGGCTGTAATCACGGTGAAAAGTGTTCAAATCTTTTTCTGTCATATTATTTATCAGGGCATCTTTTTTTTTTACAGAGAATGTAAAAGTACACAATCAACTGTGCGTCGAGAGACAATTTTGAAGCTAAAAGCCCACAACCACTGCGGCAGAGTAACACAGGAGCACCAAACTCAGAGCTGCACTGGCACCAATAAAGGGCTGATTCCTTACATGCGGTATGTGGTATGCGAATGCGACAAAAAATCGAAACGCCTTGAAGCCTATGGACTACATTCCTTACATGCGGTATGCGGCATGTGGCATGCGGCATGCATCAAATCAATCGGTCCCTGTAGCGATCGGTGCAGCATGCGGTATGCGGCACGCGGTGTGCGAATAGAAACATCAGTCACACTTGTCCATTAGTTTTAGATGAGGAGAGGCAACTGAGCATTACGGAACAGTCACACACAAGGGTGCTGAGGGGAAACATATGGTAGTGGTGGTGGTGGTGGGGTTCAGTCAGTCGCACTTCTCCATTAGTTTTAGATGAGGAGAGGCGACTGAGCATTACGGAACGGTCACACACAAGGGTGCTGAGGGGAAACATATGGTAGTGGTAGTGGTGGGGGTTCGGGTTGGTAAAAATGCTACCAGAGCCACAAAAATATGAATACTTATCTATAATTTGGTAATTATAAAGGTAGGAACCCCCATGTGACGTACTAAGAGGTACATAGATATAAATGCAATATTAGGTCATATACAGTGCAGTATTGAGTATACTTGTTTATTTTTATTTTTTAAATATACCCAGTCGTGTGCCGCATGCCGCATGCCGTGTGTAAGGAATCATGCCATTCGCATACCGCATGCCGCATACCACATACCGCGTGTAAGGAACCCGCCCTTTAGGCTGTGCTAGCCCATTGACTATGCAGCAGTGCAAAGTTAATTTAGCATGTTTGTTTATTGGAGTTTTATGTCCTGGCAACATCAAGCTCATATCAAGACGTGTACCAACTAGGTGAAAGTGCACTGGGATACCAGGCCGCCAGCACCATGGCCCGATATCACACTCAGTTACATTATCCTGATACTGACCCAACCAATCCTTGCCCTATCCTATTAATGCCAAGCGCCAGGCTAGGTAGCGACAAGTATCAATTTTGTAAGTCCTTGTTTTGACTTGACCGTGATTCGAACTCCCGACCTTCCGCATGGGAAGCCTGCACTCTACCGATTTGGCCACCTCATCTGGTATTATTTTTAGGAGGATGCATTATGACTTTATGCAATTATGTTGACCCGGTGTAAGGTCAGCCAAGGCACTGTTCGGCTGCCCTCTATATGACGACAGCTCTCCCTTCTTTATCCCCGTCCTGATATGACCTTAGATGTTGCTAGGATGTAAAACAACAACAAACAAACAAACAATCCCTTCTTTATCAGTGATATGTCAGAAGCAAGAATAAAGCACCAACCACTGCACACCTCTGAGGCTATGTATATTTGGGTCATTCTCTGAAACTGGGCACTATATATTTGGTTTCCACGTTACGATGGTGATAATTAAATCTGACTTTTTTTTCCACATAATTATTGTTGCCTCTGTGTATTCAGTAAGTATGTTTAGCATGCTACATGTATTTAATCTATCGCACAAAATATAACAATCTCGATCGCTTTGTCCAGATCTGATATTAACACCAGACTAATAAAAGAATACATTCTCAATTCTCTGAAAGAGGTTAAGCTTGTTAAAACAAATAAACACCCAACATATAAGATTAAGATTATCGATCGAGTGGCGGTGTCGAGTGGTGCGCGATGAGCAAACAAAGCGATGTATGGCGCCACCTTGCACCGTAATAGATAGCTGACCCGCAGCAAATATATGTGTAGCCAGGAATAAACAATAATGAGTCAAATAGTATTAAAGACATGTTCTCCTCCTTTATAATAAGGATGATACTATTCACAGAGCTGCTTTGCTGTGCTCTGTGAATTAGCGGAAGAATGATTATTATTCGCAGAGCTGCTTGGGATTTGTTGTACTACTTATAGCAAAATCCTCTGTGGAAAATTAAGAGATGAGTAGCCTACATTATGAATGCAACAACAACAACAAAAAACAAAAAAAACACAGAAAACACACAAAGACAACACCCACCGTTCAGATGTCTTCACCAGCCTCACTGAGTAGAATTGACGAGTCTGTCAGCAGTTCGATGACGTCATACACAATAGCAATCGAACGTCACGTGTGTAGCGACAGTCGCGTATTGCGTCACAACTCCTTCAGGCAGTTGGTCAGTTCTCTGCCGATCACGTGATCACCTTCCTCGTTAGTTCAGATATGTGTCATTCTCAGAAACTGGGTAGCACATAATGTGAGATATAAACTACTTATGCAAATGTTATTCATGTATGTAATTATTCTGCTTCTTCTTCTTATTATTGTTCTATTACCTGCTTCTACTCCTGTAAACCCCTTGTTGATATGTTCTTGTGTAGTTGGGTTATTAGAGGTGGGGGTGCACCCTGGAGAGCTGGAGGTCTGCCTTCAAGCAGCTCTCCTGCTCCTCCTTCTGCCCTCCAGGGGGCGCCTCACCCCCTACTACCTGCCCGTTTTGCCTCCGATTTTGCTTGGAAGGAATTAATAATCTGTAGTGGGCTGCACATCACCCCGATGACATAATCTTATTTGGTCTTCACGTTCCACTCTCTTTTTCTCTCTCCTTTTTTTCTTCTTGTGGGGGGTGGGGGGTGGTTAGCAAGTCAATAGTGATTGTTGCCTCTGTGTCATTTATTTAATCTATCCCACAAAATGTATCTAAAATGTACTGATATGATTATGTGCTATATGTAGAACTGGAAATGTGAAAATTTGCATATTGACACCGTGAACATTGTTTTTCAACTTTTTTTCTGGTGTGACACAATCTTCTTTGTGATCAATAAAATTGTGTTTGCATTTCTTGTGTGTGCTAAAATGATGTTATAGATTTGCGTTATAATGATGTTATGGGTGGATGTTAGATGGTAAATTTTAACAGCTTTCTCAATTTGCATAAGATCAAAATCAGAAAGGGAACATTTTTTTTCAACTCTGACATATGCAAAACATAAACCTTTATACGAATATGGATTCTGCTATTATTTGGAAAAGTGTTCTGCTCTTATTGGGAATGCTTTCACTTTTGGCTTTCATAATCGCATAAGTGGTACACAGTTTTTGAGAACGACATGATTCCGTTACCGACGTCAGTACTTACAAAGACTATCCATCCGTCTGTGACTATGTTGGTGTCCATTAATCAGTGATCTCCACAACTCCAGGTAAGCACGGGTTATCTGTGAGTCCTCCCTGGTGTTAAATGAATAGGGTGCTTCCTGTCCATTCTCCCCTCGTGCCACTGTACATGTGATCTACATTCAGATCGATCTGGTAGTCGTGATTGGGAGTCATGATGAAAACAGCACACATGTAAGAGTTGGGGTGAGGTGGGGTCGGTGTGGGTGTGGCCATTCAGCAACTTGAACTGTCTGCCAACCGCCAACTGCCAACTGCCAATTCACCATGCATCAACTTGACCTGTCTGCCAACTCCCAACTCACCACATAGTAACTCAAACTGTTTGCCAACTCTCAACTCACCACACAGCAACTTGAACTGTCACCTTACCATGCAGTAACTTGAACTGTCTGCCAAGTGACCACATAGTAACTAAAAGTGTCAGCCAACTGCCAACTGACCATGCAGCAACTCAAAGTGTTTGCCAACTGCCAACTGATCATGCAGCAACTCAAAGTGTTTGCCAACTGCCAACTGATCATGCAGCAACTCAAAGTGTCAGCCAACTGCCAACTCACCATGCAGCAACTCAAAGTGTTTTCCAACTGCCAACTCACTGCACAGCAACTTGAACTGTCTGCCAACTGCCAACTCACCATGCAGCAACTCAAAGTGTCAGCCAACTGCCAGCTCACCATGCAGCAACTCAAAGTGTCAGCCAACTGCCAACTCACCATGCAGCAACTCAAAGTGTCTGCCAACTGCCAACTCACCATGCAGCAACTCAAAGTGTCAGCCAACTGCCAGCTCACCATGCAGCAACTCAAAGTGTCAGCCAACTGCCAACTCACCATGCAGCAACTCAAAGTGTCAGCCAACTGCCAACTCACCATGCAGCAACTCAAAGTGTCAGCCAACTGCCAACTCACCATGCAGCAATTCAAAGTGTCAGCCAACTGCCAACTCACCTTGCAGCAACTCAAAGTGTTTTCAACTGCCAACTCACTACACAGCAACTTGAACTGTCTGCCAACTGCCAACTCACTACACAACAACTTGCACTGTCTGCCAACTGCCAACTGACCATGCAGCAACTCAAAGTGTCAGCCAACTGCCAACTGACCATGCAGCAACTCAAAGTGTCAACCAACTGCCAACTGACCATGCAGCAACTCAAAGTGTCAGCCAACTGCCAACTCACCATGCAGCAACTCAAAGTGTTTGCCAACTACCAACTCACCATGCAGCAACTCAAAGTGTCAGCCAACTGCCAACTCACCGTGCAGCAACTCAAAGTGTTTGTCAACTACCAACTCACTACACAGCAACTTGAACTGTCTGCCAACTGCCAACTCACTACACAACAACTTGAACTGTCTGTCAACTGCCAACTCACCACGCAGTAACTTGATTATCACGAGCGCAAGCAGGCTGTTCAGGAAAATAACGGCGAGGGGAGGGGTCTCGTGACTACCGTAAACTCTCTAAACGGTCATGTGATTTGCTGATCCACCTCGTGACAGTTTTCGGATTTTGTCCTTTCGCATTACATTTAGAAAAGAATTTACCGACACACTTTGGCTGTTGATCGTGCATACACATGTCTATTATCATGCCTTTATGTTATATTATGTTATTTTACTATATATCATGTTATTATATATATAATGCCGAATGGTGGTTAAGTTTTAAGGTCATTATGATCACTACTCACTCCTCTGTTAATCGGCGCAGGCAACTCGCATCATCGTACTCTAATGATGTTTCGCCATGTATGGGTTGTATCTGTCACACCTCGCCGGATTGAGCAATGGACAGAATTGTCTAGTCCGGTGGTGATAAGTATCAAAATGTATTAAAATGTGTCAAAATGTTCCGCTCTCGAGTCAATGGCCACTGTACGAATGGACATGAAATGGACATGAAACGGACATGAAACGGACTTGAACGGATAGCCAACGGAGGAAACAAACTCAAACCGGACAAGAACTGTAGACATCAGTCCAGTGGCATCCGTTCCTAGTTTTGTGTATGTTCAAAACTTGTACGGACACAAAACAGACTTCGTTCGGTTTCTGTCCGTTTCCCCCAATCCGATGAGGTGTGACATGGCCTTAAAGTTTTAAATTTAAAGTTCAATGCCTTTAGTAATAAATGGCTACCAGTTCAAATGTGGGGTTGATGAGCGGTGACCTGTGAACAATGCATGGATTGACATCGGCCTCAGCAGGCACCGTAGCCTAATTGGTAGAGCGCAGGCCTCCTGTGCGGAAGGTTGGGAGTTCGTTTCCCGGTAGAGTTAAACCAATGACTTATAAAAATGTATACTTGTCGCTTCCTAGCCTGGCATTCAGCATTAATAGGACAGGACAAGGACTGGTTAGCTCAATGTCAGGATAATCTGACTGAGTGGGATATTGTGCCATGGTGTTGGTGGCCTGATTCACCAGTGGGGCAGCACTATAAAGTCACCATGAGTGCGCACTGTCACAAGTCAGTACCCGTCCTGATATGACCTTAGATGTTGCCAGAACGCCAAACTCCAACAACCAACCAACCAACTGACATGGGCCTCACCGCAGTCAGCGTTAATTCTATTGGGTTTGCAGGTGTCGCGTCGCACAGTTGACAAGTACTTCACACACCGGTAACAACCGCTGTCCATGCTTTAAGTGTGCTAGACAGGAGGTGTACAGTGCATTGTTTACGGTAGTGAGTTTAGATGGGCGCATATGTTCACACGTCACCATATGGAAAACACTTTGAGTTCGCATATGTTCACACGTCACCAAAGTGGAGCGAGCATCAATGGCCACCCAGCAGCCGGGGTTTGCGCACCACCTTCCACAAACCTGCCTTCATTACAAGCGCGTGGTGTGAACAGTGGCAGAACTGTGGGACATCGCACTGCTACATTGGTTGGTTGTTGGAGTTTTATGTCTTGGCAACATCTAAGGTCATATCAGGACGGCTGAGCCAACCAGTTCTTTCCCTATCCTAATAATACCGAGCACCTGGCTATGAAGCGGCAAGCATCAATTCTTAAGTCATTGGTTTGACTCGATCAGGGTTCGAATCCCATTGTAAAAATATACGGATTTTCGGTTCGGAATTATATATTGGCAGAGAGCATTATTATGCTCAGGCGATGGAGTGGGGACCAAGGTTATGTAATCTAAGAGCAATGGGTGCCCCACTCGCTGTGTGACATATTAAGCTATGGGAAATATATGTTCATACATAGTGACTGAGATTGGGATGAGATGTTCCTATATAAGAGACAGTGAATGTTTGGTAGAATGTTCCCTCTATGTACCAGTAAGGGTGCAAGTGGAGGAAAATGACATATATTTATTGTAACTGTCTGCAACTACCTGTTACCACAGGGGCGATGGGCAAGCATACCAGCCATACTGCATACATTATGGACACCACCTACAGCTGGGGTATGTGACCGCTGCCCATATGGGGGCGTCGCCTCCCGGGAGGTGGAGGGTGCCTGATTGGCTGGCTGTGGGAGGCCCAGTCCCTGCACTCTCTTGCGCACCTGACTACACTAGCCTCACTTTGATATTGATTATTCTAGACACTGATCCAGACACAGTGGGCAGGACACTCTACTCATGACTCTTGAGTGAGACACACTCTCTCTCGGGCAGGTACCCAGACACTCTGTTTGATGCTCCACCTTTCATATATACAAACTGAGCTGTGTGCAACAACCATGGGACTCCGGTTCAATGGGGCACTGATTCATAGACATACTAAAGAGGTACTGAGACTCTGTGTGGACAGAGGTTAAGGGGTCAGGGTGATAGGTCACTAGTAGGTGAACAGGAGTTGATGCCAATAAAGCACAACTTCTTCATTGTCAATCTTGCATGACTTGTCTTCCGTTTCTTCCTTATGAGTTTGTTTGAGAGGGGCATCAGATGTGAACTGACAGACAGTTGTCAGAACGCATATGGGAAGAGTTTTGTGGTATTATCTGGGGCTCTGACGGCCTGGCATCCAGTAGTATTACACCATGATCTACTAAAACAGGAGACGGACGCTCAAATCATTCGGCCATCCCATCTGGGTAGCCAGCAACCTACTGTGCACCATGACTTGACTTCTGGGGTGTTTGTAACCTTATAACGGTTACCAGCGGCAGAAATACAGCATTATAGAGAGGTACTGCTAAATCGGCCCAATCTTTGGTTGAAGAATAATCTTCTGGTGGGACGGTTGTAGAAGCTGGGGGATGTCTTTACAACGATTAAACAACGAGTCATTGGGGCGGTCCAGAATCACTCCGGTCCGGCTATAGCACAGCACTTGTAACCAGCAGACAGCAGCAAGGGTTTCCGAGGAAGGGCCGGGTAAAGATGGGTCCAGCAGTTCCAGCAACGAGATGCTCTGTGGAAAAGGTCTTATGTAGGATGTTCCCATACCAACATGCCCTCTAACGGCAATGGAAAGAACTAATGCTGTTTTTAGCAGTTAACTCATTGCGCATGCTCAGTGGGAAAGGTATATTGCTTCGATAAGACAGAGTTCTGTGATGTTGGTAAATCGATTATAAGATAAGAGACTAGATAAGATAGTAGTCGAGGAGCTCCTGAATGCGCAAGATTGACTTATCTGAATTGGAGTATTGTTATTTGTGTTCGTTACTGTAGCTTCCCACAAGAGAGTTACAAGTTTGAGGACCGGACGAGGTGGCCGAATTGCTAAGCGCAGTGGATCTTTTCCGATATGGATTTGTTTGTTTGCTGTTGTTTTACATCCTAGCAACATCTAAGGTCATACCAGGACAGGTGTCGACTTGTGACAGTGCGGAAGTGGCGACTTTATAGTGCTGCCCCACTGCGAGACCAAGCCATGAGCACCATGACCTGATATCCCACTCAGTCACATTATCCTGACACTGAGCCAACCAGTCCTTGCCCTATCCTAATAATGCCGAGCGCCTGACTAGGAAGAAACAAGTATCAATTTTTAAGTTATCGTTTTGACTCGGCCAGGGTTCGAACCCACGATCCCACGGTCTACCAACACGGGATTCCAATATGGAAGAACCCCGGCCAACTCATAGCATCAACTTACAAAATTGATACTTGCCGTTGCCTAGCCTGATGCTCGGTATTTCTAGAATGTGGTACATACTAAGTTTCTCATTATGAGAATAATATGGGATCCATTGCATATATTTCTTTTTAAAGGAAGAGATAAATGCATTAAAAGCTAATATGCGGCATGTTTGAAAAGTAAAAAGAAAAACGAAAATATTAAATAAAAGAAGGTATTCATTACCCAAAAATGTAATCATTAATTTAATTTACACATTGTATTTTGACCAAAATATAAATGTTTGTAACCAGATTGTTTCATTTTCACAAAAATTACTAGTGTCTGGTTTTATTAATTGACATGACATATTTGATCTGGTGGTTGATTTGTCTACTTTTTCTCTCAATTTCTTGCTGTTATATTACTCTAAAACATAACATATTTTGATGATAATATAGTGTGGAAGTAGAAAGATATGATAGACCCCCAGCTGCTTACAACATGCTAGAATTGATGCAACAATTTTGCACCAGGGGGCGCCACTGACCGATGGGCGTTCGGCTGGAAGAACTGTAGTCATCATCTTTCACATCTTCTCACTAGGCCCATGGTTGGTTGTTGGAGTTGTACGTCCTAGAAACACCTAAGGTCATGTCAGGATAGGTACTGACTCATGGTGACTTTATAGTGAAGCCCCAGTGGGAAATCAGGCCACCGGCACAATGACCCGATATCCCGATAGCCCACTTAGTCACATTATCCTGACACTGAGCCAATCAGTCCTTGCCCTATCCTAATAATGCTGAGCACCTGGCTAGGAAACGACAAGTATCAATTTTGTGAGTCATTGGTTCGACCGGGAATTGAACTCCCGATCTCCCGCACTGGAGGCCTGCGCGCTACTGATACCGCCACTGGGTCATGTCGTTGAATATGAATAGGAATTGGCTTGGCTTCGTACTAATCTGATGACTACAAAGAATAATCTAACTTTGTCGTCACTATCACCATAGTGAATTTATTACATTGAATCACCATGTTCTTGAATCCATTGCATACGACGACGGAATGACCTGGTTATGGGGCATGCACTTTCTGTATGTTTATCATGTGTCTGGTTCGTGCTGATTAATCCGCTCTCCCGCCATCCCCCCCCCCCCAAACAAAAACCATAAAAACACTTCGTAAAATTACCACTTTTTGCCATTTTGCCTGAGATCTGGAAATACAATGATAGAACAATTCAATTATTTGCTGCAAACCTAAGTTCATTTGCGGGTCCTCGGAGACGCTGGACCTCCCATTTCGAACAAGAATTGGTTGATTCATTATGCAAATAATGTGACTGAGTCAGATAGCATATCATGGTGTGGGCTGAATGACATCGTACTGTGACGAGTCACCACAAAAGGACATTCATTACATGCAATACTCGCAAAATAAATCAAAGATAAATAACAAGATTTTTTTTGGATTTGATTTTGCAGCATTTATTATGAATATCATATCATACTCAACATAATATATGCAATATCTACACCTCTGAGAGAAAAACAAACAACGAATAATGATGCAGCTAAAACATTGAATAGGATATGTACAGCAGTAAAATAAATTGTGTCTGTATTCATATGGTGTACATTAAGCACTGTTAGCGGCGCCCTAATCGGTAGAGCACGGGCCTCGCGTGCGGAAGGTCGGGAGTTCGGTTCCCGGTCGAGTCAAACTAATGACTTTAAGATTGATGTTTGTCACCTTCCTATCCTGGCGCTCAGCATTAATAGGAGAGGGCAAGGACTGGTTAGCTCAATGCCAGGATAATATGACTGGGTGGGATATCGGGTCATGGTGACGGGCGGCTTGATTTCCCAGCTGGTCAGCACTCCAAAATTGCCATTACTACGCACTGTCACAAGTCAGTACCCGTCCTGATATGATCTTAGATGTTGCCAGGACGTAAAACTCCAACAACCAACCTTTAAGGACCATCTCACATGGCACCGAGAGAGTGGCGGGTGAGAGAAGTGAGAGACAAGAAGAGGCAGGAAGACAACGTCAAGGAGTTGGCAGAACTGGAGTTTACTGAATCGCAAAGTGTTGTCGAGAAGGAAACGGGGAGAGATGGAGTTAACAAAAACGCCATTCTTACATATTATAGAAAATTGAAGTTAACAATACTCGTGATGTATCATACTACATTTAGCATTTAAAAATATCTTTTAAATGAGAATCTGTTAAGAATGAATCTATTAAATTAACGATCAATTTAATTGCGCTATTAAAATAATTATTAATTAAATTTATTTAAATGAATACAATCAAAAAGAATAACTTCAATTAAAGATGATGTATCGTGCGATTGTTTTGAGTTTCTGACAGTATTTTGTGATAAATATATTAAGTTGATCGTTATAATCAAAGTTACTTGAGATAAATATATTATGTTGATCGCTATAATCTACGTTACTTTAGTTTAAAATAACTTTATTTTAAATGGCCAACTTTTGAAATATTTGAAGTGCAAACATGCCGAGTTAATTTTGGCAAGCACGCCAACAATCTGATACCATAGGCTTCTGTAGTAACATATTATATTACATTGACTTGGTATTCCCTCATGTGGCAACAAATGCCCAATAAGTGCATCAGTATCTAAATTAGATGTGTAGAATCAAATCCAGGTCAGTGCTTTGGTTTTGAAAATGTGATAGTTGCATTGGACTACGCACTTTTAAGTAACGCATTTTATTCAGAATTATTCGTTTATTTAATAAATTAATTCTTTAAACAAATTCTTCTTCGAATGACGATTAAAAATGATAAATTGAGAATAATAAATGTGTAGATGCGTCGGAAATCAAAGCGGTGAGTATGCGCTATTAGTGCACGCGGAGTAACTCCGTGGACCAGTGTAGTATTAAACAACCACATATTGACTCATCATGAGCAGGGTTCTTATGTCACAAACAGTCGGCTGTTGGAGACAGAACTAGGGATCTCCGTCTTATAACACACGCCTGCACCTCCCCCCCCCCCCCCCCCCCCCCCCCCCCCCCCCACACACATATATACATGTATAGAGTAGTCGTCCTAATGAGGACACTTTGCGTTACTTCAGACCCTGTGTTGTCCTGACATAACAGGTGTCCTGTCATCGGTGTGACAGTCAAATGAGACACAAAAAAAACCAACAGTTTGCACACTGAAAAATTGTTCGCACATGGCAGAGGTTCGCTGATCACAGAATGTCGCTGAAGGCAGGTACTACTGTAGAATAGTCACGTGGTGCTGGGGCAACATGCGCGCGCATCTGTGTACTGTCACCATCCACGCAGGCATTAAAGTTGCATAGTCCGATGCCTTTTGCCGTTTTTGTCATTTTCTGAGATAAATGTATTAGGCTGATTGTTATAATCGATCTTACTTTATTTTAGTATTAATAAATATATTAGGTTGTTAGTTATAATCTACCTTACTTTAGTTTGAAGTAACTTTCATTTAGAATGCCGTCCTGATATGACCTTAGATGTTGCTAGGACGTAAAACAACAACAAACAAAACATTTAGAATGACTAACTTAGGAGATATTTGAAGTGTTAGCATGCCAAATTAATCTTGGTGCATTCATCAAGGCTATTCCCCACAGCTTTCAGCAGTAACATGTTCTATTAAATTGGCTTAGTATACCCTTCTATGTAGCAATAAATGCTTAATAAGTGCACCAGTATCTAAGTTAGATATGTAGGATCAAATCTAGATGAACATGTTTTTTGACAATGTTATGCTTTTATCAGACTATGTAAGTTTAACTGGGCCACCTTCATGTTTGCACCACACCCAGCAATTTATCTATGTCTGTCAGTCACTTAGTTATTTATGCACCACTCCCACGCTACACTGACAATGGCCAACGTTTGCATTCACACTACTCACCCGGCAGAGAGGGCCGTGCCAAGCTAGCATGTCAAATATAACTATAAATAAATATAATACAAAATGTACCACTATATCCCACCAACCGAAATATGAATCTCATTAATTGATCGGGACAAAAATAGCCTCCAAAAAGGCCCGATGAAACCAGGATATTCTCTAAATCAAGTTAATTAAAGTTGTATCTTTCGATGGTTTTTAGTTTCTGTCATTTTCTGAGATAGATATATTAGGTTGGTCATTATATTCAACCTTACTTTAGTTTGAGGTAACTGTTATTTTAAATGGCCAATTTCCTTTTAGATATTTTAGGTGCAACCACACAAAATTAATTTTGACAAGCATGCCAAAACTCTGATATGATAGGCTTCTGCAGCAACAGGTTCTATTAAATTGCTTCAATATTCCCTTCTGCGTGGTGACAAATGTTTGATAAGGGCACCAGTATCTAAGTTAGATATGTAGAATCACATCTAAATAATTGTTTTGGTTTTTGAAAATTAGATGTTTTCATCGAACGATGGAGCTTTCAAAACAATGCTGTGGTTAGAGTGTCTGAGAGGTGAGACTCCTAATCTGAGGGTCAGCGGTTCGATTCCCCATGCCCCCAGCTCTGCCAATTTGGATTTCCACTGCTGTGTATAACTTACGGCGTCATCAAAGGCCGGTTGCTCTCATACCATGTCTATGTGGTGTGGGAGGTTAAAAAATCCCTTGGGTCGGTAAAAGTGTAGGCTCGGGCTTTCTATCGACCAGCAGTGGAATGAGGAAGACCAGTCGTCTATGACTGAAATTTCCCCTGCTTAAACAACTAATGGGCCCCCCAAAAAGAAAAAAAACATCTTGGGTTTGTTTTAATGGAATACATTTATTTCCGTTGCTTAAAATAACTCATATAATCATTTATTCCGGTTTATTGTCGCCGATATAAATCTCAAGTTAACAATAACTGCCAATATCCGTTTTTAACCTACTAAATTTCCTTCCAACATTGATGTCATATAATGACTTAATCCGGTATATTGGGGCCGATATATAATCTCAAGTTAATAAATAAATATGACTATCTTAATGTTTTTTTAATGGATTAAATTTATATCCAGCGCTTATGAGGATAATCATAAAGTTGCATTGTCCGTTGGTTTTGAATTTCTATCATTTTCTTAAATAAATTAGGTTAATCGTTATAATCGACTTTAAAGTAACTTTGATATGAAATGGAGATATTTGAAGTGCAAACATGGACAATGAATTTTGGCACACTTGCCAAATTTCTGACCTCATAGCCGTAACAGGTTCAATTAAATTGACTTAATACGCCCTTCTATGCAGCAATGAATACTTAATAAGTGCACTAGTATCTAAGTTGGATATGTAGGTTCAAACCTGGATCTTAATTTTTTTATTGATACAGTATTTATTCTGCCCATTGCGATTAAGCTCCTTTGAGGGTGCTTGTTTTTGTCGCTGGACAGCTATGAAGCTGGTTTGATATATTTGTATTTTTTTATGTTAGTTTCTATGCTAAGTCTGCATGTCTCTTATCATTTGTTCTTTTAGAAATCGTTTGTATTTATTAAGATCTTTTATCGATCTTGCTATTGGGGGTTCTTTGTTCCAAGCTTGGGCAGCCATAGCAAATGTACTCCTTTCATGGATTGTTGTGTTGCGTATGACTTCCTTTAGGACTGTGCCGTCCATGTGCCTGGTATTTCTTGGCGCAGTCATGGTGTGATCTGTTGTGTAGTGGTAAGCAAGTAATTCAAGGTGGACTTCCCTCCTGCTTGCTAATAGTGTTGCGGTGCATTTTAGGTGTAGGTCTACTGTTGGGTACCTTCTATGTACTTGAAGGCATATTTTAAGGGCTCTATTTTGGAGTACTCGTACCTTGTTTAGGAGGCTTGTGTTTCCCCCTTATGCTAGGTACACACCTACCGTTTTTCCGCACCCACCTACCGTATTCGATCTAAAATTGCCCAAAAGTCTTGAGGTGTGCACTCCCCTAGCACACCTACCGATTGCGATTCGTGACTTAAAACTCAATTTTAGGGCTAAAAGTGCTTCCTTACGATTGCGATTCGCGATTCAAAAATGAATCGGCCCGTTTTCAGTTTTAAGCGGGTCGGGTCGGGTCGCGAGTTTTAGTGCGTGAGTCGTAAACGGTAGGTGTGTACCTAGCATTAGGTTAGGAAAATTTGATGCTTTTATCGGACTATGCAACTTTAAGTAACTTGAACAAACACGGTTGGTACTTGTGAATTGAGCTATATCATATATCAGGACAGTGTGTTGTACTTGTGAATTGAGCTATATCATATATCAGGGCAGTGTGTTTTTCCATTCAAATAAATATTGTTTGCACCGCTTAGCGTCAGTCATACCATCCATTCAGAGCCTATGACGCATCACAGTGACAAGTATTTGCTCATGCTTTGCCTCTATTCAATGCTGTGTAGCATGCATGACTCGCCCAATACCCTTCGTAGCATACAATCCTTAAATCCAATCACATCATACGTCACAGTCAGCTTTCCAACAATTTAACATATTACATTTTGATACAAACTATCCAATTTCAGTCGTATTAGTTCTAACCCACATTCTCTCGCTACAGACTAATTCTAATCGACATTCTCTCGCTATACATAAATTTCAACCCATATTCTTTCGCTACATGCCAACTCTAACTGACATTCTCTCGCTACAGTCTAAGTCTAATTCTAATCGACATTCTCTCACTATACAGAAATTCCAACCCATATTCTTTCGCTACATGCCAACTCTAACTGACATTCTCTCACTACAGACTAATTCTAATCGACATTCTTTCACTGCACAGAAATTCCAACCCATATTCTTTCGGTACATGCCAACTCTAACCCACATTCTCTCATGATCTCTTTTTCCATCACTTTTTTCTTTTCTTCTCTTTTTCTTTCAAAACATCTAAATTCCGACTCAGTCACCATTTGCAGTTATGCAAGTATAGTAAAATCTCTCTAACCGACCACCTCCACAGATCGACCACCCCCCTATATCGATCACGTTCTTTATCTCTGAAATCGCCCATACAATACCATTATAATGAAAGAAAGAAACTCCCTAGACCTACCACCTCCCTAAATGGACCATTTAAAGTCGGTCCCATGGCCGGGCGACTTAGAGAGGTTTTACTATACTCCACTTTGGAGGCAGTAGTAGTAATGCAACACATTGAACACTGCGTTTGTCAATTGGTTATTAAAAAAAAAAATAATGCCACTTTCGGATTTTTCGTTTGTTTTCTGTTTTTGTTTGGCTATTTCAGCCAGTAGCGCGCTACACATAAATAGCACACAGCACATTATTAATAGACTTGCTCACTTCCGCCCTTTTATCAACTGTCATCAGTGGCGCCTCCACCGTCAGATTACCCCACTTGTCGAGCTTAGCCTCAATCTCGTACGGGTCGATGTCCATAGGCAGCATGTACTTCTCGTTGAATTCCTCCGCCTGACGAGAGCTGCGGTCCGTCCGGGTGGCTAGCACCCGGATTCTCCTGCCGGTGGTGTTCGCCTTGACGATGAGGTCGTTTGGGTTGTAGTCATGGCCCATGTGCAGAACGAAATGCAGCTTGGTCGGCTCCCCGACCCGGTTTGAGAATGTGATGTTGAACTGACCCTTCTTCAGCGGCACATTCTCCTCTCCCCGGAAACTCCCGCTTTGGAAACTCCCTCCATTATTGTTGTTGAGCCGCTTGAACAACTCCTGGAAGCGGACATTTTCAAGGTGCGCAGACGATGACGGCACACCTGAGGATGTCGTCTGCTGCTGATCGACGCTGGACCGTCTTTGCAAGTCATGGCTCGCCGACTTGTCCTGTTGGTGTTGTTGCTGCAGCAGCGAGCCGCCATCGTCCGTTATGTAAACAACGTTGTCGTAGCTACGGTTGTCATGGTTACGAGACGGCTGCCGCGAAGACAGAGTACTCATCGTCAGTTTGCGCTTTTCGCCGTTCAGCTCCTGGAAGTGGGTTCCCAGGTGCTCGCCGTCCTCGTCCATCTTCACCACCGACACGTTGGGGCAGAACTTCACCTGCCGCGTTGTCAGCGCCGAGTCCCTGCCGCGCGTTCGCCGCTGCTGCTGGCTACTGTGCTGCTGCTGCTGCGAACTGGGCCGCTTCAGGATCGACCCCTGGCGGGAGATCTCCGAACTAAAGTCCGCCGCGCCGTTCACCGGACATGACGATGACGAAGAGTAAGAGTTGACGTAGCTCACGTCCGAGCTGCGGTGAACCAGCGGCAACCGTGAGTAAAGAATCTTCCGTTCGGGCGAGCCCGATGGGTACCGCTGCTGTTGTTGTTGCTGTTGTTGTGACAGTGACAGCTTGTACTGTGGCACTGTCACTGCCGGGCTGGAGTTTAGTCTCTGCACGCCCCGGCGCTTCTGTGACACTGACAGCAGCGTTCCATTGTCGGTGTCGACCACAACGGTGGCCGGCGCGTTCTCGTTGGTTCCGAAGCCGCCCGATTCCCGGATCGAGTCGGAGACGGTGCGCGCGCGTTGTAACGGGTACAGGCGCCGCAGCGGCTCGCGGCGCGGCGTCATAAGTCCGCTGGTGCTCGACGAGCGCACCGAACCGTGCGCTGACGTCATAGCTGGGGGCATCACGTGACCTGGACTCCCGTGATGAGAGGTGGGCGGGTGGGTTGGTAGTTCGAATCTCGGCCCTCCTCCCCTCCCTCGCCGCTCACCACGTCGTCGTGTTTGAAGGTGGCGCCACCAGCGACGGTTACCCGTTGGTAGGCTGCGTTTGCGGTGGGTTAGGACTGGCTATATCTGAAACGATATTAAATTGGAAATAAGATTATGTATGACGTCATGATTAACTATACTGTATGTGTGGAACGTAGCATTATTGGTTCTGGCTTAAAGTTGCATAGTCCGATGGCTTTGAGTTTCTGTCATTTTTTTAAAGCTGCATAGTCTGGTGAAAATATCAGATATTTCAAAACCCCAACGGCTATTGTTTTGTATGTCTTTATCACGAGTATTGTCTTTATCGACTCAATAGCTTAGACAGAATGCATTACCGATACATGAATATACTCTCATTGATCATAAGCACTATTGTTAAGAAGATACAATCGCCTAAACATTTTCCATAGAACATTAGTTTTTTTCACAACTAACCTACCGTTTGGGACGGCAGGTCGGTTTTGGAAATCCTCTATAAAACCTATATATATATATATATATATATATATATATATATATATATATATATATATATGTGCTTTTCACTAATTTATTTCAGCACATAGCTATCTGATAAAGATGATATATATAATGTATTTCGATAATCACTCGTTGTAAGTTGAACAAAGGGAATCATGTTTTGCAGAGCTTAGAAAAATAATATACTTTAAGAAGCCACCAAAGAACACAAAATAACTAGATAGAGACATAAAACGTAATGCAGCAATCTAAAATGATATATCCTAGTACATTGCATTCAGTCTGTGAGGTGATCTATCATTTGATGATGTCACTTATTAAACTTATTATTGTGGTATTGATCTGTGTCCTTGCTAGTTGCTGTCTATACCGCTCCATGTCATAAATGACAAGTAGGATATAAATTAAACTACTAAACCACTAAGGGTGTCATATTACCATGTTATATTACACAGTATATCACAATTCATCAAATGGTGCTTACTTTAGCCATCACTTTATATTTACATTCCAATCGATGTGAACAAAATTGAAAATCTCATGCAATCATGTCACAGAAACAAATACAAAATACGATAGCCCACTTGAAATCACACACCAAGAAAGGTTTCCTAGTTTCAGCTGTTGCTAACTTACAGACTTTTCATATAGCACAATATTCCATATATCTTTCATACAGATTTCATTCAGCACAACAATTATCGTTCATTTAAGTGTTTTCTGTTGTTGTAAAATTGCTTTATTTGCCTAAACTAATGGTAAAAATGGTTTTAATTGACAAAGACAATCAGTCGCACTAAAACTTAAATCTATTTTTTCTAGATCGCTATGTAAAGTTGGTTCAAATTGTGTAACAAACTATTACTAGCCATAAATCAACGCTGACTGACTAACCACATGATGCCCTTCTAACTGGCTTATAATAATATGAGGATAGGTTCTCAGTGGTACCATGAAGCAACATCAGAAAATTCCCTTACTAGCCTGCATATCAATCTGGTGGTATTGCTATAAACATCGAACATTGGACTAGACTACCAACTGACTGAAACTTACAATCACCCAAACATAGTTTATCCCATCATTACTAACACTGGTATGCAGGTATTGCAGGTATAGCAATACCTCAGGGAGTTTGACGCCCCTGCCCTGCAGAGTTGTAAAACACTGCCTTGTGGTACAGGTTCTTGACAGAACCGAAGGCTAAGGGAGCAAACCCTAAACAGAAAACCATGTCACTGTGGCAGCATTAAGGGCGGTTGATGTATGGAACTCCCAACATCTCCTGACCAGCCACTGCAGGGACAAATAGTTTTGCGCCTGTCTTGACATGTTCTTGCCGGTGTGAAACCTCTATTTGCTCCCCGAGAGAGTGTCGCTGGTAACTTGCAAAAGCCAGCAGCACTTCAACACTTTTGCAGGCAGCTTTCATGAAATGTACATTAAGACCGACTCATGGACGCAACTCTCACAGCAGAGAGCTAAATGGAGAGCGGCAGTCAAGTAATGAAAGCAGTCTTTGTCGCATTGCGACTGACAGCATGATGATGATGACTAACACCATGCTTACTGAAACTACTTCATGTAGTCAAAAACACCCCCCAGGTATTAACCTTTTAAACACAACCCTTCACCTGCCACACTCCATCTAACAGAATAAACAAGCCATTCTACTAACACTGCTTCTCCAATAACATGCCAATTAGGCAATTCACACACAGGTATTACATACAAACCTGTAAAGGGAAACCTACACCTAACGACACCGCAAGCCTCTACCCGCGTTTTAGAACCATTGCGGGTCCGCAAATGCGAGTGGCCCGCAAACTATTGCATGTCACTCGTTGCGGGCCTCGCAAAGGTCTAGTCCCAATAAAAGGCTCGCCCACTTCACATGTATACAACATATAATGACTATCTCATATCTGAATTGTCAAATTATACCATATGTATGATTATGGAATGATTAATATTGTTGTTTCGGGTACCTTGAGCTACCTGCTGATGACAATATCAGACTAATTTACATATATTGTAAATAACTATTGTCACATGGCTGGAAGACCGGTGCCATGGCATGGACAAAAGACTATATTCTATGAATAAATTATATTTACAACAACCGGTATCACATCGCCGCAGCCTTTTATATTATTAGACATTCTGAACAACTCACCCATCTTGAGGTTCGATTTCACCAACTCCCAAAATGCTCAGTACACACATGTACACACATGTACACATCACTGCCAACAACATTCAAACAAACACTCAACAAACCTGGAACAATCTGATCCGCCGAGAGCAGTCCAAGCAGAGATCCGCTCACCTAAGTAAATCCACAACGAGCAGCTCTGAACAGCTCTCGATGGGGGAGGAGGGGGGGGGGTCCCACGTTATATATGTGCGTATAATATATACCCAATGCGTCGACTCCGCCGCTGATCTACTCGGTGAACCCGATGCAACGCTCAACTCAGTTGCAGCCGGTCTCGGTTGTGGCCTTGCAGTGAGCAGCTCGCGTTGTGCGCGCCTATGCAGCGAGCAGCTGGTCACTGGTCACGTGACGTGACACGGCGCTCCCTCTGAGTGAATGGACGACAGGCTCACTCAGCGCTGCAGTCATCGACTCCGCGCCACTGCAGCAGCGCCACTCCCTGCCCTAGTGGTGGGTCCGTGTATCACACGGAGCAGGAGCTTTACTATGTATGCGTATACAATAAAACCTCTCTAACCGACCACCTCCACAGATCGACCAATCTCCTATATCGATCGCTTTATTTGGGTCCCAATAACACTATTTTAACCATATTCTAACTCCCTAAACCAACCACCTCCCTAAATGGACCACTTAAAGTCGGTCCCACGGTCAGTCGATTTAGAGAGGTTTTACTCTATATATAAATATACAAATATATGCATATATATCATGTATATCACAGTTCACTCACCTATTCACACCCCGTCACTCCCCTTCACACCCACGCACACCCCTCCGCCCCCACTCACAGCTACTCACATTCCCTCACACCCACTCACACCTTACTGGGTGCGGTGGCCGAATCGGTAAAGCGCGGGCTTCTCGTGTGGGAGATCAGGAGTTCAGCTAGGTCGAGTCAAACCAATGACTTACATTCAGATTGCTACTTGTCGCTTCCTAGTCTGGCGCTCGGCATTAATAGGAGAGGGCAAGGACTGGTTAGCTCAGAGTCAGGATAATGTGACTGAGATTGATATCGGGTCATGATAGCGGCAGCCTGATTTTCCAGTGGGGCACCACTATAAAGTTACCAGGAGTGTGCACTTTCATAAAATCGGTACCCATCCTGATATGACCTTAGATTTTGCCAGGACGTAAAACTCCAACAACCAACCAACTCACTCACACCCACTCACACCCACCCAGCCCCACGCCCCGGTTCTGGCGCACAGACGCAGTTCTAGGAACAACCTGGTTCCCATGACCTCGGTAGTAGATGGTTCTTTGTTAGATCACGGTGACGTCACACAGAAGGAAGACCAGTGCCACGGTGCTGACAACAGACTTTATTCAATGAGTAAACTATGTTTACGGCAACACAGGACAGGATGGCAGAATGCGTTGAGCGTCCGTCTCCCGTTTTGGTAGATCTTGGGATTCCAATCCACAGGTTTGAACCTCTGGTCGAGTCAAAACAATGACTTAAAAATGGATACTTGTCACTATCTAGCCTGGCACTCGGCATTACTAGGATACAGCACGGAGCACTGGAATGAGGAATACCAATTGTTCACCATTGGGATTTGTGCTGCTTCATCAACTAATGCACTAAAACTAAAACAAACAAAACAAAAACAAACAAAACAAACAAAGACTAACAAAACTAACAAAAAAAACAGGCTTGCGTGTGTTGTCACAGAAGTCTGCGCATGTGCAACATCGAATCGATCCATGTAGCGATCAGTGGATTTACCAACACATATTCTGATAATGGGATCCTGTGATATGACGTCATAGATAGGTTTTTTCCTAAAGCGAAATGACAAGAATAAAACTTCCAAATGTACAGGATCAGTGAATGAAGGAAGTATTCTGTCCTGGCCACATCTGAGATCATATCAGGATAGCTAAGTGCATACAGTAGTAGTACCTCTCTTCATAGTTACTCCCGAAAGACTGTCTCTGTGACAGGACTGCTTTACTAAAGCTTGTTTTATTTAATGACGCCTGTAGAGCAGATTGATTTTTCATGTCATTGGCTATTGTACGTCATGGTAACACATAGTCATTCTGACATATTTATTTGGAGGAAACCTACTCTTTCTGATAAGCAGCAAGGGGTCTTTTATATGTACTTTCCCACAGACAGGGCACCACATACCACAGCCTTTGATGAACCAGTTGCGGAGGCTGCTAGACAACCCCATAGAAAAGGTGTCGGAAGGCTGCGTTATGGGGAAAAAAACACATCAATTTGCAATCTCATATTCTAAATATATTATATAAACACATATCTACCATCAATCAATCAATAGTTCCGTCCTCTAGTCGAGGGTTGGGTGCTATCTACCATAGCCTACTACTTTTGTCGTGAAGAATGAAATGAAATCATGTAGATTAATATACTTTAAAAGTTGAATCAAGAGCATTTCTTTTGTTTGCATTCTCTTTGGATTTCTCAACAATATGCCAAAATAGATAAACATTACATGATGGCTGGAACCAGTGACACCACAGCTTGTTCATAATTAATTGATGCCGACGCAGTTTTTACTCAGATTTAGACAGGGTTGTCATTCACCCTATCAGGACTGAATCTTTTACCTACCGTCTTCAACGAACATGTAAATCAGCAAACCTAATTGTTCAAAGTGCAGGCTGCAATTTCATTTGACAGTCACTCCACTGAAAGCACGCCTGCTATGTAAGGCCAGTATTGGTCTGGATGTAGAGATTTTTTAACTTTTGTTTTTTTAATGGTGTATTCATGCTGCCCATAACGGTTAAGTCAAATGACTTGTTTTCGCCGCTAGACACTAATATAGTCTTGTGGTTCCCCTTGTTTTATCACTTTCAGTTGGTGTGGAGCTATCTACTGCAGGCATTCTTTTTTGTGTTTGTAAGCATTCTCCCACAACTCCCTACCCTCCATGAATTTGTTAATTCTACAAATAGTTAGTTGTTTGATTACCTATAATTACTTTTCCTGACTGCCTTCACCTTCTTGTGTTAGTGATCACTAGTTTTTGGTATTAAGTTTAAAGTTTACCTCCAGTGTGTATCATGCCTAGCATGTATACCCTCTAAACAAAGTTGAAGAATTTGCTTGAATGATCCATGTAATTTTGTTTATTTATCTATATTTTTAATGTAATTTAATTATATATTGTATTTTGTTGGTGTTAGTTTAGTAGTGCATTTAGTTTCATTTTGATTACATTTGTATTTTCTATTGTCCCTGTACTTCTTTCTTCTACTCCCAACGCATTCCATTTCCTTGCTTTCATGTACTTAGTACACAGGTGCTGCTGAAGTTTATTCACTGTTAAACTTCTTTGAAAGTGACTTTATGGATGGAACACAATCAAGTTGGGCCACAGCCACACCTTGCTCCAGGAATGAACGCACCACTACTCCCACAGTGCCTTTGTGCAGGAAACTTTACATATGACTGCAGGCGAATTGGTAGAGCGCAGGCTTTCCATGCGGAAGGTCTTGAATTTAGTTCCAGGTCGAGTCAAACCATTGACTTATGAAATTACTACTGCTCGCTACCTAACCTGGCATTCTGCATTAATAGGATAGGAGAAGGACTGGTTAGCACAGTATCGGGATAATATGACCATGTCAGATATCGGGTCATGGTGCTGGCAGCCTGGTCTCTCAATGGGGCAGCACTATAAAGTCACCATGAGTGTGCACTGTCACAAGTCGGTACTCATCCTGCTATGATCGTAGATGTTGATTGGATGTAAAACAAACAAACTCTTACATGTGGACATTGTTACTCCTGCAGCATTGTCTCCAGGACAGGGCTGCTAAACAAACCATTGGAAAAAGTGCCGTGAAGCTGGGTTATGAAAATAACCGTATGAATTTGGAATCTAAAGTGCTAAATATATAGTTCAAATGATTATTTATGATAGCACTTCAATTATTTTTGGTGAATAATCAATGAAATCATGTAAATTAACACACTTTAAAAGTCAAATCGAGAGCTTTCTGTGGCCGCCATCTTGGTTATTTTGCATGCTCTACCAATTTCTCAACTCTACACCACTATAGATAAATACTGCGCACTGGAACCACCACCTCCACAGTTAATTCCTACTGAAGCAGTTTTGGCTCCAATTTAAGTGCCTGTCACACCTTACCGGATTGAGCAACGGACATAACCGGACAAAGAATTTGCTAGTCCGGTGGTGATCGGTATCAAAATGTATCGAAATGTGTCGAAATGTTGCGCTATCGGGTCAAAGGCGCCGGGATGAAACGAATGCTAAACGGACAAGGAACGTACATTAACGAATAGCCACCGGACGATAACCGGACGACAACCGAATGTCAAACGGATGGACCGAACATCAACCAGACACGTACTGGACTTTTCACGGACGCGCCAAAAACATATACTGACCAGATTGTATCGTTCCTGAATGCACCAGATTGTATCGTTCCTAAATGCACCAGATTATATCGTTCCTAAATGCAGCAGATTGTATCGTTCCTGAATGCAGCAGATTGTATCATTCCTGAATGCACCAGATTGTATCGTTCCTAAATGCAGCAGATTGTATCGTTCCTGAATGCAGCAGATTGTATCGTTCCTAAATGCACCAGATTATATCATTCCTAAATGCACCAGATTGTATCGTTCCTGAATGCACCAGATTTGATCATTCCTGAATGCACCAGATTGTATCGTTCCTAAATGCACCAGATTATATCTTTCCTAAATGCACCGAATTCCCGCAACACCATCAACGGACTATGCAGCAAGCAAACTGGAGACGTAGCGGATGGGTAACAGACATGAACCGAACAAAACGGACTAAACGGACTTAAAACGGACACCAACTGTACACGTCAGTCCGGCGGTGTCTGGTACAAGTTTTGTGCATGTTCAAAACTTGCCACCGTACACACCGGACACCACCGGACAGAGAACGGACACACCGGATGCGTACCGTATATAAAACAGACATTGACGTATTTCACCGGACAGTGTCCATTTTCTATCCGGTACCCCAATTCGGTAAGGTGTGACTGAGCCTTTAGGCATGGTTGTCATTCACCCCTACTCTGGGTAGAGGTCAAATCTTTTATCTAGAGTGCACATTGCCTAAAGGATGATGCGCATCACATGCCACACTTCGCGCCTCAATGGAATCTCAGCTTTAGAAATGGCATAGAAATGACGGAACAATACACCTGGTTTGTCCAATTCTTTAAAGCCACATAGTCTGATGAAAGCATTACATTTTCAAAAGTAAAACCCTTATCCAGATTTGAACCTACATAGCCAACTTAGATCACCATCATCATGCTGTCGGTCACAATGCGACAAAGACTGCTTTCATTACTTAACCGTGTGCGGTTGTGCATTTAATAAAAGCTGCTTGCAAAACATTGAAGTGCTGCTGGCTTTTTGCAAGTTACTCACGTCACTCTCTTGGGGAGCAACTAGAGGTCTCATACCAGGAAGAACACGTCAAGACAGGTGCAAACTATTTGTCCCTGCACTGGCTAGTCAGTAGATGTTGGGAGTTCCATTCAACACCGCCCTTAATGCTGCCATGGTAACATGGTTTACTGTTAGAGTTTGCTCCCTTAGCCTTTGGTTCTATCAAGAACCTGTACCACAAGGCAGTGGTTTACAACTTTGCAAGGCATGGGCGTCAAACTCCCTGAGGTATTTTAGCAGATAGGTATCACAGGTACTGCAATACCCGCAGACTGTATTAAACATACCCTACCTACTTAGATAAAGGTGCAGTTATTAAGCATTTGATAGCACATAGAAGGGCGTACAAAGACAATTTATTTAAATCTGTTACTATTGAAGCCTATGGGATTAATTTTGGCACTCCTGCCAAAATTAGTTTGGCATGTTTTCACTTCAAATATCTCTTAAGTGTTAATCGTTTTAAAGCAAAGTTACTGGTAGATTATAACGATCAACCTAATATATTTATCTCGGAAAATGATCGAAACTCAAAAACATCGGACGATGCAACTTGAAATAATCTGATTTGATTCAGAATATTTTATTCAGTTAGAAAAGAAAAGAAAAGAAGATTATGTTGCTGTGGAAAAGTTAAACCAGTAAATGCCATGTCCCCTCAGGCCCCACCACTTACTGTTGACAGCCCCATCCCTCCCTATTGACCGAAGAGCACTGCAAAGTGAGAGTTAGTTGGTTGTTGGAGTTTTACATCCTGGCAACATCTAAGATCATATCACTATCAGGACAGGTACCGACTTGTGACAGTGCACACTCATATCGACTTCACAGTGCTACCCCACTGAGAGATAAGATCAGGCTGCTAGCACCATGGCCTGATATCCCACTCAGTCACATTATCCTGCCACGGAGCCAACCAGTCCTCACCCTTGCCCTATCCTAAATAATAAAGCCGAACACCAGACTAGGAAGCGATAAGTATCAATTTTGTAAGCCATTGGTTTGACTCGACCGGGAATTGAAGTCCCGACGTACCGCAAGGAAGGCATTCGCTGTACCGGATCGGCAACCACGCCCGGTGTACACAGTGAGGGTGTGTGTGACTGAATGGTTTGTGAGGCGCTTAGAGGCGTCGTGACAGTTCCCTGAAGCCGCTCTCCTCACCCGGATGTGGGAACACCCCGTCCGTCACTTAGAACACACCACCCGGATTTTCCACCCAGAGCAGTCATGACTTGTCTCGATGCTGAGACAGGCCACGAAGGATGTTAACTAGCCAGACGGGAATGCCGATAGAGTTGAGCATCTCTCTCCCGTTTTGGTAGGTCGTGTAAATTCGAACCCATGGGTTCGAACCCTGGTCGAGTCAAACCAATGACTTAAAAATTGATACTTTGGCATTATTAGGATACGACAAGGAGTAGTGGAATGAGGAAGACCAATCGTCCGCGATTGAAATTTCCCCTGCTTAATCAACTAATGTACCAACAAACTTTGGATTGGTCCATTTGACAGCGATATACATATGTGTATGTAATATGTTATGGGGATGATGAAAATGGGAAATATTGCGCCTAGAGCGGGAATCGAACCCTCATCTCTTACATTCCGGGAAAGTGTGTTAACCAATTCACCACCTATGCTCCCTGATGTCACCAGCCTATCCATGCCTACCTGTCTATGTGGCTCCTTGCCTGAGAAGTCAGTCCAGACTACTACACTCGTACCCTGGAATTGTATGCATTTTAAAAGGTCATTTAATGCTTACAATTACATACATACAGGTCAATAGATGCACTATTGATACAAACATGAGGGGTAGGGTTCCAAACAACCCATACAGGCGCAATAGCTTTGCCATAGGATCCTGGTCCATTGGGAAAAACCAGTGTGTCATAGAGATGATGAAAAATTGGGTGAACAGTAGCTTGTGCTCTATGGAGGCAGGAATCGCAAATGCCGGTCACGGGCGCACAGGGCTGGTGCTAACCATTACACCACCTAGACTTCCTGGTATCTTACCACGGCGGCGCCACCTGTGGCTGGGCAGTTATCGCCTTCGATATGAAATGTACATGGTGAACCAACCGCCCCCCGCGTGTTTACGAGGTGGTTTACTGCGTGCGGCAGTGTCCTAGCGGAAATGCACCGGCGACTGTGTAGCCTTCTTTGCTTTGCAGCTGAAATGGGACACACCTGTCCGATGCTTTTGAGTTCCTGCTATTTTCTGAGATAAATATATTATACTAATCGTTATAATCTACTTGACTTTAGTTTGAAGTAACTTTAATTTTAAATGGCTAACTTTGGAGATATTTGACGTCAAAACATGCCAAAATAATTTTGGCATACACGCCAAAACTCTGACACCATAGACTTCAGTAGTAACGGTTTCTATTAATTGACTTATTATGCCCTTCTATGCAGCAACAAATGCTTAATAAGTGCACCAGTGTCTAAGTTGAATATGTAGAATTAAATCTAGATAAATGTTTTGGTTTGGAAAATTTAATGTTTTTATCGGACTGTGCAACTTTAATAAACCCGACTAAAAGTGTCGTCTCTCGGAAAGTTCCCCAACTAATAGCCAGGGGACGAGATGTGGTATTTTAATAGCGCAATGGGGGCATTCGACTGGGCCCTTTCTATCCGCAACTTTACGGATGGAATGGATGGAGCCACATACACACATCCGAATCATTAGTATATGAACCCACTTTCGGTCCCAGCCGAATAGGAATTTGTTCGGAAATATTTTGATATTCGGATAGAGAGGCCCAGTCGAATGCCCCCAATGGCTATGGCTACGCCCACACCCACACCCACACCCACGCCCACGCCCACACCACGCCCACCAATGGATCTCCTCCCGGGCATCATCGGATATCCATTCCTATTTACCAATTATTTACCGACTAATCTTACCCAATTAGCGCAATTCCCTATTCGCCATTATATTACACATATATAAAATCTGCCCGCCAGCGCTGGTCTGGAGGATGTAGTCGCCAGACGCCGCTGGTATCAGGGTAGCCAGGAGCCACTCACAGGTGGCTCCTGGCTACCCTGATAATTGTTAGTGTCCTTGTTTATATTCCCATAATATATTATAGAACATATATATACATAACATAGATAAATATATAATATATATACATATATAATATATATACATATATAATATATATACATATATATACATATACATACATACATATCTATATATGCACACATATATACATATATATATACATACATATGTACATATTCATACATAAATACATATATACATAATAACATATACATACATATATACATATATATACATATACACAAGTATATGCATATATATGAAAAATATGCATATATACATATACATATGCATATATGTATGTATATATATATATATATATATATATATATAGAAAGAGAAACAGAGAGATGGGGGGGGGAGTGGGGAATGGCATCTATTAGAAGCAAAACATTTTACCGAGAAAAAAAAGATAGCACTGGCAGCTATGGGGGTTACACAACTCAAAACAATACAAAATATAAACAATTGACATTCTTTTCCATGAGACAATACACAACAAAACTAATAACACAGATGCTGGTAGGATATCAAAAGGTCAATTACTGATTCCAAGCCCCGTGGCTCCATGTCAGTAACTATAGCGAAATTCCTATTCTACCTATAACCCAGATTGTGTTACGAGACTGATCTAGTTTCCCACCAGCGCATTGCAACGACACACAGACACATTGGATCCATTCATCTTATTGTTCATACCCCCTCCCACACATACACACCCAATGAGTCCTCATTGGACATGATGCCCAGTAACATGGGTAATTCTGGCATGGCAAGAGTACTCCTCATGGCGCCCTCTATACACAAGCTAACCCAACTATTAACCTGGGGCCATATGCATGGGGCGGTGTTAGCGAGCCAAAACTGGTTTTGGACGGGATTTCTGGTTTAGCGGCGAAAAGTCCCTATGCATGGGCCAGTGTTACACAAACACAGCGAGTTTAAGGTCGGGTACGCTAACACCACTCCGTAGCAAGTTTATGGGCGGTGTTAGGTACCGATTCTATTCAATGTTATCATATTTAACAGAATTACATACTCAAAAAGTGAAATTTGATCAAATTAACCATAAAATCGAAGCGATATTAATGCGGCGATATTCATATTGTTGAATGTAAACAAAACAAATGGCCGCCGATGCGGCGGCAGTGTTAATATCGCTTCGATTTTGGGCTTAATTTGACCAATTTTATTTAACAGAATAACATACAAAATAAGTGAAATTTGGTCAAATTAAAGCAAAAATCGAAGTGATATTAACCCCGCCACTGAATTTTGGTCAAATTAAACCAAAAATCGAACCGATATTAACGCCGCCGCCGTCAATGCGGTGCTCGCCGGGAACAGGCTCAGAGGGATTTCCCAAATCTATAAATAACTGCTAGGTTAGCTAACGCCACTGCGCTTTGGACCCGTAATACCCTATGACCCATTTCCCAACACCCGCATTAGCTAACCCGGTGGTGGCCCTTAACACCGGAGCCGATAAAAAGTTGTTCATGCATATGGCCCCTGGTTCCCGATGTGGTCACTTCCGTTACATGAACTTACATCTAACTCGAACCCGCGTCGTCAGGCTCTCCTCCATTAATTTGCCGTCCATCCAGCTTACACTCAAGAGTGGTTTCTGTATTCCCCGATGTTGAGTGCTAGTTTGGCCACGCGAGACTCAGACTCACATAGACGACACTATATTTGGTGCTAGCTTTGATCGTATATAGGACACACAGTATTTGATTTTGATGCATATTATAATCGTGAATAGGACACACATTATTTAGTGCAAGCTATAGTCATGTATAGAACACATTGCATTTGATGCAAGCTATGATCATATATAGAACACACTGTAGTATTTCATGCAAGCTATGATCATGTATAGGACACACTGTATTTCATGCAAGCTATGATCGTATATAGGACACACTGTATTTCATGCAAGTTATGATCATGTATAGGACACACTGTATTTCATGCAAGCTATGATCGTATATAGGACACACTGTATTTCATGCAAGTTATGATCATGTATAGGACACACTGTATTTCATGCAAGCTATGATCGTATATAGGACACACTGTATTTCATGCAAGCTGTGATCATGTATAGAACACACTGCGTTTGATGCAAGCTATGATTGTGTATAGAACACACTGTATTTGGTGCAAGTTATGATCATGTATACAACACACTGTACCTGATGCAAGCTATGATCGTGCATATGACACACTGTATTTGATGCATAGTATGATCATGCATAGGACATGCTGTATTTGGTGCAAGCTGTCATCGCGAATAGAACACGCTGTATTTGCTGGAAACCATACTCGTGTGTATAGGACTCATAGTGTTTGGTGCAAGATATGCTGGTGTGTATGGCCCGCCGTATTTGATGCAAGCTGTCCTGATAGGCTATGCTTATCACACAATATGGGGTTGTTTTTATGGTCAGGGGTTCCCCCTGATTAAACGGGTTAGGCTGGGGAATCCCCTACCTCCACGATGAAAAAGTAAACATAGCAAAAATTATCTAAAGAAAAGCATTCATCATAAGTGGACGAGAAGGGAAAGAAGGCAGCTGTGTGGAAGATCAGCGGAGCTGTTGGGTGAGGTGGGCGTGGGCGTGGTGGGCGTGGGCGTCGGTGAGGTGGGCGTGGGCGTGGTTTGGGGGTGAGGGTGGGGTGGGGTGAGGTGGCGTGGGGTTTGGAGGTAAAACAAGAATCTGTAGTGGGAGTGGAGCTGTGTGTAGGGTGTGGAGGTTTGGGGTGTAGATAGGCGGAGTTGTGTGGGAGGTGGAAGAAAAGGTGTGGGTGTGGGTGTTGGGGGTGTGGGTGGGGTGTAGGGTGAGTGTGGGTGTGGGTGTGGGTGTGGGTGTGGGTATGGGTGTGGGTGTGGGTGTGGGTGTGGGTGTGGGTATGGGTGTGGGTGTGGGTGTGGGTGTGGGTGGGGGTGGGGGTGTAGGTGGGGGTGTGGATGTGGATGTGGGTGGTGTGGGGGTGGGAGTGAAGCAGATACCCCACCCCCTTTGAAATTACTGTAGCCTGCCCCCCCCCCCCTTAATAATGCGACGGCTCGACAATGTCTCCTCACGGAGCTGAGTAATAATTATCCCAACACAAGCGCACACACACACAAACATTCAAATGAATCCAGTTAGCAAAAACCAAAATCAGAACAAATTAAATTTTTTAACAAAAGAACACCCTTCTCACACTTTCTAGGTTCGATACATGGGCATAAGTACTGACGAGGCTCAAACTATGACTCATCCACTATTGATTTGGGAGGTTATATAGGCCTGTATCAGGATGTCAACGGCACCTTGTATTTATTCACAGCTGGGCACTGAGTGAAGTACTGACATTGCCTCGCGTTGGGTACCAACGTGATGTTGGTCATGTTGCGTCTGGATTTTGAGTGGAATGAGATAATTTGCTGGGTTTTATTGCCGAATGGAAACTTTGAAAGTGTTGTGTGAATTAGCACATAATCTATTGGCACATAATTGATTGTCTGCTTTTACATGTAAAAGCGATGGTTTGAACAAAAAAACAAACATTTCTCGCCGTGAATATGGCCTATGCTGCCGACACGGCGTAAAGCAACCACCAATCAATCAATCAATGTCTGAATTAAAATGAAAAATTATGAGATTCGTAGTAGAATTATAGCCCAGATTTAGATATTAAAGGGGCACCAAGTAAGAAGACCAACATAACTTTACTTAGTCACAAGCATCATTGTTGCATATGATTAGTCATAGTTTGTATATCTTAAAACAACCTTTTTTCTGCTGGTTATTCAGAATCCAATCAAGACAGTACCACAGTGATCAAGATGTCAAACACCAGACAGGGTGTCCGAATGAGTAGAGCGTCCGTTTCCTGTTTTGGGAGATCGGGACATCCGAACCCATGGGTTCGTGGGTTCGAATCCTGGTCGAGTCAAACTTTAACATTGGGAATTGTCGCTTCCTATCCTGGCACTCGGCATTATTAGGATAAGGCAAGGACTAGTTGGTTCAGTGTCAGGATAATGTGGCTGAGTGCGATATCAGGTCATGGTGCTGGCGGCCTGGTTTCCCAGTGGGACAGCACTATAAAGTCGCCATGAGTGTGCACTGTCACCAGTCGGTACCCGTCCTGATATGACCTTAGATGTTGCCAGGGTGTAAAACTCCAACAACCGTAATATATATATATAAATGATGGGACCATATCTTTAATTGAAGAGGTGCGTTGACTGCATCCTTGGTGGTGGACAGGCCACGACCTTCTGCTTGACAATAACATAATGACGTCATAGCATTCTCAACGCGCCAATGTGATCACATTCACTGCGCGCTGTGTGTAAGCAAACACGCCTTGAGTGTTAACCACCACTCAGCCCGCCTCTCCACTCAATACACACCTACACACCGGCCGGGGTGACTAGGTGCTTAAGGCGCCCACTTCTTGGGCTGAAGGCCGCGGGTTCGATCCCCGGCCGAGTAAAAAAAAACAAAAAAACAATTGGTACTTGGTAATCAACATTTCTAGGATAAGTAAGTTTCTCCGAAGGTAGCCTTTCGAAACAAGAAGTCACTTCAAAATAAAGTAAAGTGGATTATAGCGATCAATCGAATGTATTTATCTCAGAAAATGGCCGAAACTCAATACCTTAAAAAATGTAACCTCCAACGATAACTAGTACATCGCAAAACCCGCTAAGCATGGCTTCAGTTAGATAAAAGATTCACCCGGTACTTGTAGTACATGGATGAATGACAACGTAGTGTAAATACGGGCGAAAATAGCTTTAGTATGGAACAGGAAGTAGAATGCCTGCCTCCGGTATCAAATGGATACTTATATCAGCACAGAGTTGGTGAAATGGGAGAGAATGCAAAAAGACAAGATGGCGGCCATAGAACACCATAGATTTCACTTTTAGATCTTATTAAACTAGATGTTTTATTATATTTTTCAACTCAAAGGTAGTGGGGAAATATGAAGCCATCTACAAAGAATAAATGTTGCTTCTTAGATTGTGAAATTAGGCTCTCATTTCATTAACCCGCTTTTTCGACCGTCTTTATATAGGGCTGGTCTTCACCCGTGTACTGCGAGTACCGGGTGAATCCTTTATCTCGGCTTCAGTACGTACCTCTGCAAGGTTGTACTGATGTTTACAATATCCCCTTAGTTCTTATAACTTTCACTGGCTCCAGAGAGGAGGAGCACGTGAGCGCAAAGTGACTTTCATGTGTATTTTTTTGTAAATAAGGCCGGTAAAACATGTGTTGGCAGGTTTAAAAAAAAAATTTAAATTCTTTTTTATTGAGGCTGTATTTATACTGTCCATAGCATATAAGCCCGGGTACCCAGGCTTGTTTTCAATGCTGGCCAGTTGTAGTGTTGGTGTTATCTTACCACACAGTGGCTGCTGATAAGGTATTTGATTGCCTTCATTTCAGTAGCAGATAGATAATTGGTTGGTATGGTTAGTAGCCTATGTTAGTTTTTTTTGGATTTTCTTGGTATATATGTATTTATTTTTCTACTCTTATTACTAGACTAGCCTACTCCTATTTACATATCATAGGCTTGTACGTAGCTGTGTGGTGTGTTATCTGGCTACTTTTGGCATGGTTACCTTCCATTGGGCGTCCCGCTGGTGGGACGTGACATATCACATGCCCCTTTGCAGTGCAGCTTATTGGGAGTTTCCTAGCCTTATTTTGCACAGATATTTTTTGTAAGTTTTTAGGTCAGGAATTTGTCGTTCCTTTACCGTTTGGGCATTCCACACCTTGGCAGCCATTTCCAGCGTGCTTCTCTCATGAGCTTTTATTTGGCTTCTGGTCTGCTTTAGTAGTGGCGCATTATTTGCTCTAGTAGCCCTTTGTGGTGTTGTTACTGATGCACCACCCTACAGGGTCGGCTATTACCCGACAAACACGCAACCGGAAACGCACATGTTTACCGGGCTCATCATTAGGCATGCGCAATGCGCAGCTAGGTGGGGTTTCCCTCTCCACCTTCCTGTTTATTGTGGTTTTACATCCTAGCAACAGCTATGTTCATAGCAGTACATGGACCGACTTGTGGCTACCGCGCACTGATAGCGGCTTGATATAGTGCTGCCCCACTAGGATGACATGCCTCCGGTGGCACCCTGACCCAATAGCCAACTCAGTCACAATATACCCTGACGCTGATCCCAATCATTGTACCGGGCAGGTGGCCGAATCGGTACAGTGCAGGCCTCCCATGCGGGAGATGGGGAGTTCAATTTCCGGTCGAGCCAAACAAATGAGTTACAAAATTGATACTTGTCGCTTCCTAACTAGGCATTAATAGGATAGGACAATGACTGGTTAGCTCACTGTCAGGATATTGTGAATGAGTGGGATATCATGTCATGGTGCTGATGGCCTGAATTCTCAGTGTCGCACCTGATCTCCTAGTGGGGCAGCACTATAAAGTAGCAGCACTGCTACAAGTCCATACCCGTCCTGATATGACCTTAGATGTTGCCAGGACATAAAATTCCAACAACCAACCAACCCAACCAGTGTACCTGAGTTTAGAATATATCCAGAAGTCGTTCCACAATTAATTAAATCCTAATCCCCAAAACAAAATATTAATAACCTATTTGGATGCATAAACCTATTTGATTCAAAGATGAATTCTCTTACTAGTCTTAGGTCCACATTCTGTTACATTGCTCATATCACCTAACCAAATTGCTGCATCGTCATTGGCTGAGACCCCTCACGTTGCCCCGTCAATGCCTGACCTATATTGGAGGGGTTAGGAGGGGGGAGGGAATTATTAGGTTGGTGATGGTTAGCATTAAATGGTTGTTGATGGCGGTGGTGTGAGTATTATGGGAACCTTTCACTGGAGGTGGTGTTGTTGTTACTAGCACCAGGCGCAATGGACGAATTGGTAGAGTGCAGGCTTCCCGTGCAGAAGGTCGAGAGTTCGAATCGTAGCCGAGTCAAACCCATGACTTATAAAGTTGATACTTATCGCTAGCTAGCATGGCACTCGGCATTAATAGGATAGGACAAGGACTGGTTAGCATAGTGTCAGGATAATGTGACTGTGTGGGATATTGGATTATGGTGCTGGTGGCCTGGTCTCCCAGTTGGGCAGCACTATAAAAGTCTCCATGAGTGTGCACTGTCACACGTCGGTACACATCCTGATATGAGCTCAGATGTTGCTAGGATGTAGAATAACGACAAACAAAACAAACAAAAACTGTTACTTGTAAATATGTCCATGAGACCTCCCCTGGTGCTGGTTGCCTCTAGATGACATGCGCAGTGGCTTGAATGAGAATTTGTACATGCTTGCCAAAATTAATATCACATATTCTCACGTAAAATGACTCCAAATTTAACCATTTAAAATAAAAGTAACTTCAAACTAAAGTAAGGTAAGTCATAATGATCAACCTGATATATGTAGCTACACTTTTTTTACAGAAACTCAAAATCATCTGAGAATCTAGCTTAGAAAAAGCACACCAAAAAAGCACTCCACAAGTCACACTAATGTCAGCTTTATTCGTTTCTATTTCTATCAACCACGTGACTCGGCCATCTGCTCAGGCCTGCGTGCCGAAGATGAGGCTGTGATATAAACTGCTATATACTTCTGCTTTACATTCGCTGCTCCCCGGTAAGCAGTGCTGGTACATGTAGCATTACATGACCATTCACAATGCACCTTGCGCACACGTGTCTGCGCCACACTGTGCAGCACTGTGCAGCACTTAGCAACACAGTGCTACACTAGGCAGTTCTTTGTGCTGCACTGTGTATCACTCTGCATCACTGCGCAAGACTGTGTAGCACTATGCAGCACTGTGCAACACTGTGCAGCTCTGAGCAGTCCGATGCACATAGCGTTTGCATAGTGTTGCAATGTGCATCTCTGTGCAGCACTGTGCATTACAGTGCAACACTATGCAGCACTATGCAGCATTATGCAGCACTATGCAACACTGTGAAGAACTATATGCAGCACTACACAACACTATGCATCACTATGCATCACTATGCATCACTATGCATTACTATCCACCACTATGCATCACTATGCAGTAGTATGCATCACTATGCATCACTATGCAGCACTGTGCAAAACTATATGCAGCACTACCCAACACTATGCATCACTATGCATCACTATGCATCACCATGCATTACTATCCACCACTATGCATCACTATGCAGTAGTATGCATCACTATGCAGCACTGTGCAAAACTATATGCAGCACTACCCAACACTATGCATCACTATGCATCACTATGCATCACTATGCATCACTATGCAGTAGTATGCAGCACTGTGCAGCACTGTGCAGCACTGTGCAGCTCACTGCGCAGCACTGATTAACATTGTGCAGCACGGTGCAGCACTGCGCGCCCGCAACCAGCTGGTGGCCGCCATGACGCAGTCGAGATTAGTAATTCCAGATTTACGACCAATAAAAAAGGTCCCACCCCATTTAGCTAAGCGGATTCAGGCACTAAGATTTCACCCAGCACATGTGACGAAAATGATTCGGTTATTAGTTTGCTTGTTGTTTTAATCTAAATAGAAGAAGAAGAATTTGTCTTGCTCCACTTGCACCATGCTATCGGTGAAGTCCATATTACACAGACATCCTTGTTGTTTGTTTATGCAAATTTGGAGGAAATTTATATAATTGTGACCAGATTGTGACCAGATTGCCAATTACATTACAACAGTTGGGGAAATCAATATGATTATGATCAGATTGTTAATTCATACAGTTTGGGAGTGGGAGTGGAAGGGGAGTTGGTTGGTTGGTTGTTGGAATTTTACATACTGGCAACAGCTAAGGTTATATCAGGATGGGTACCGACTTGTGACAGTGCACACTCATGGCGATTTATAGTGCTGTCCCACTGGGAAATCAGGCTGTGAGTACCATGACCTGATACACCACTCACTGACTCAGTAACATTATCCTGACACTGAGCTAACCAGTTCTTTCCCTATCCTATTAATGCAGAGCGCCAAACTAGTAAGCGACAAGTATCAATTTTGTAAGTCATTGACTTGACTCGACCGGGAATCAAACTCCCAATCTCCTGCATGGGAGGCCTGCGCTCTACCGATTCTGCCAATGCGTCTGGTGGGAGGGGAGTGGGAGGGGGATAGGCTTCAGTGGTTTCAGCCAATCAGAGCTGTTCTTTTCCATTGCAAATGGAGGCCGCCAGAGATGTGGAGGCCGCCTTTTGCAATTGAAAAGAACCAATCACAGCTGTGTGTTTCCATTGCAAATGGCTGCCCCCTATGGGTGCTCCCATTTGCAATAAAAAAGAACAGCTCTGATTGGCTGAGGCTACTGAATCTTTCCATATCAGCCATGTTAAAATACACCATGTCACCTTGTGGATGGAGCCACAAGACACAATCGATTTATACGTATAGAAACCCACTTCCGGTCCCAGTCGAATAGGAATTTGTAAAGAAATATTTTGATAATTGCATGGAAAGGCCCAGTCGAATACATCCAATGTCTTCACAAATAATATATAAATTGCTTTATGGGATAGTAGTTGTGAATGATTGGTAACACAACCTCAGTGGCCCTAAACCTAGCGCGCCCCACCCTCAGCCCCTCGCCCCCTAAACCCTCCCCACGCCCCCCACCTCCCATCCCTTCGCCCACTAACACCCACGCCCGAGCCAATGGATCCAACAAAACACACGCCGGGCACTCAACTCCAAGCTGAACTAAGAACAAATAAAAAGTAGAAAGTGTTGACAAAACAATAAGAGCAACAACAAGGCGGCTCCTCGAAGTAAAAGGCCGCCATGTTTCTGCTCTTAAATGTGTTAACCAGAAGGAATGTTTGAGGAGCAGAGTGAAGGAGTAACTTCCAGTTCCTGGGGATAGGAATATGTTACTAACAATCTAGCAACCTCCTTTATATATATATAGAAAAAAAGGAAGACAAAGAAAAGAGAGTAAAATAAACTTGCTGTGCAGATGTTGCTCCACTTTCACCACGTTATCCTTGTTCTTTGTTTATTTGTTACTTCCGTTGATTAAGCCGGAAGGAAATTTAAATCGTCTTCCCCATTCCGTTGCTCCTTGTCCTATCCTAGTAATGCTGGGCACCATGATAGTTTTGTTTTGTTTTTTTGTGGTTGTAAATATAGTTTATTCATTGAATAAAGTCTTTTGTCAGCGCCGTGGCACTGGTCTTCCAGCCATGTGACAATACAGTTATTTACAATATATGCATATGTAGTCTGATATTGTCACCAGCAGCTAGCTCAAGTCAGCTGAAATAACAATATCAAACATTCAAAGACTGACATATGGTATAGTTTGACAATTCACATACAAAAATAGCAGTTATATGTTGTATTCCTACACACTTGATACATACATGTGTATTGATTAGACCTTTACATTACGGAGTCGTTAGGTGCATAGTTTCCCTTCATAGGTTTGTATGCCTACTATGTTGTGAATTGCAAAACTATCATGTTGTTGGAGTTAACATTTTTAGAAGGAGTGAGTGTTAGTAGAATGGTTTGTTTATTCTGTTAGATAGAGTGTGGTTAGCTTATAGGGTTATGCTTAAAAGGTTAATACCTCAGGTGTGTTTTTTTGACTACATGAAGTAGTTTGAGTAAGTAGGTTGTTAGTAATGATGGGATAAACAATGCTTGGAGGATTGTACGTTTCAGTCATTTAGTAGTCTAGTACAGACTTTATTAGTGTCTATGTTTATACAAAGACCCTATAATACCAAGACGGCTCACTCAGCCTGTACTGTGTAATCAAAATGATCAAACCCAGCACTTGGTGCGCTGGCTGTTCCCCCGGCTAAACAAATGCTATATTAGGCGCATGCGCACACTTATGTATTCAAGATTCTAATTTCAGGGTCTTATGCATGCATGTATGCACTTAAAGGTGCATGGTCTGGTGAAACTTTCATATATACATTTGTGCATATAATATAGCAGCAAGTGTACTTGTTCAAAGTCATTGCTTTGACTCGGCCGGGGTTCAATCAACCCCAAGATTCAAATCACACGACCTGCCACGCGGGATGAGAGCACTCAACTCTTCCTGCCTTCCTGCCTGGTTATAATGTTGAATGTTGTAGTAGAAGTCAAATTCATTCTCGATTAACTTATATTATTTTTAGATTATTTTTGGTTATTTCAGGCGACGATTTGCGTTCGCTAACGCCAGGCCTCTTCACCCGGGTATCGAGACATCCTACCCAAACAAACCGGAAGTTCAAAGCGACCCCTGCCGCGCATGCGCAGCCGGCATTTGTCCCGCTGAGCTGGCCCCCTACCGGATTCAACTCTAACGACGCATTCGCACAGTGTGTTCCCTGCCACCTACCTACAAACATCCAGAAGCACACACACATCCTCCACCATCCCTCACCCCTATCCCCCATCACCAGAAGTTAAGCTAAGTAATGCACAGTGCAATTCTCAGTAAATTCTCTAATTAAATTATACCGAACGCGGTAGCCGCATCGGTAGAGCGAAGGCTTCCCGTGCGGAAGGTCAGGAGTTCAATTCCCGGTTGAGTCAAACCAATGACTTACAAGTTACAGAATTTATACTTGTCGCTTCCTAGCCAGGCCCTCGCCATAGGATAGGGAAAGGTCTGGTTGGCTCAGTGTCAGGGTAATGGGACTGAGTGGGATATCAAGGTCATGGTGTCCTAGGTCTCCCAGTGGGGCAGCACTATGAAGTGGCCATGAGTGCGCACTGTCACAAGTCGGTACCTGCTCTGATTTAACCTTAGATGTTGCCAGGACGTAAAACTCCAACAACCAACCAACAACTGAGTAAGCATCTGTTGCTGCATAGAAGGTTATACTGAGTCAATTAAGTATAACCCATTACTGTTCAATCCTATGGTATTACTATTAGAGTTTTTATCTGCTTGCTAACATTAGTTTTGCCCATTTACACTTGAAATATCTCAAAGTCAAAGGCTAGTAATTTAAAATGAAAGTTACTTCAATCTAACAGTAACAGGAGGTAGATTATAACAAGTAATCTCGTATCTTTATCTCAAAGAGGGACAGAAACTTAAAAGCATCGGACTGTGCAACTTTAATAAACCATCTTTTTATTCATAAAACAACTTCTTTTGTCATGCTGAGGTATTGACTGGTATTTTTTTTCCTTTTTCCATAATTGGGTTTGCCATTGTGAAATAGCAAGTATTGGTATGTATTGATAACATTATTACACATTTAGATGCATATTGATACAGGCGCAATACCTGTAGATGGCATCGTGACTTATCAGATATAATCATTAGTTGTGATGCATGCTGGGGGTAATGTTGATGATGGGTGTGGATTTGAATGGGAGGGTTCCGGTTTGAGGTGGAGGAGGGGGGCTGATTCTGAAGTGTTTGCGGTTACCATATTAACGATATAGATACTTTGTTTGTTTGCTTAATGACCCCCCAGCACAAAAAAAATAAACATCGGCTATTGGGGGTCATATAGTGGTAAAACATAACTGACTAAAGCCGTGTTTACACGGGGAAGTTAATTCGCTTCATATAAATCGCCTTACCTAGTTCGCCTCACATTCGCCGTGTAAACGCGACTCTGAGGCGGATTAGGGCTGATTCGCTTCATATGATTCACTTTTTGTAATCCACTTTGCTAGGTGGTTTATATATGAAGCGATTTCAGCTGGTTCCCGGGCGGCGGTACTATAAAATAGTAGTGCGTGCCGGAAACAGGGGGAGCAGTAACTAATCGCTGGTACCTGGCAGTGTTAGGGGGCCCGATTAGGCCGAAATCTATTGAATGTGATCATATTTAACAGAATTACATACTCAAATAATGAAATTTAATTAAATTAACCCTAAATTAAAAGCGATATTAACGTAGCAGCTGCATAGGCGTCGAATCGCCGAGTGTAAAGTAAACAAATAGCAGTGCTCGCCGGCTACAGGCAGAACTAAGGCTGCTTGTTGCCGGCGCCAAAACACTTTCAAACTCGCTTCGTGTAAACGGGCCGCTACTTCGCTTCATATGAATCGCTTTGTCTAATTCGCTTCACAATTTCCCGTGTAAACACGGCTTATGATATTAGGCTGGGATGCGGCCTGGAGTGCGGGAGGTCTGCTTCCAAGCAGCTCCCTACTCCCCTCCTGCCCTCCAGGTGGCGCCTCACCCCCCTACTATCTGCCCATTTTGCCACCGATTTTGCTGAATAAAATGTAACGGTACGTCTAAAGGGCCAGCCAGAGTTTTAGGCTCGATCCAAATACGTCAGTCTTGTCTTCTATTTTGTTATGGAAGGAATTAATAATATAATTCAAAGAGGTAAAAGAGGGCACAGAAATGTATGCTAGAACAGCATACAACTGTGGTAAAATCACAAGTTGTATATGATAAAAAAAAAAACAATTGCCTAATCTGTTCACTAAGATTTTGTCCTCATGTTTCTTTTCGATAAGTATATGAGATAGGTCATCATAGCCAGCGACCAGACGGGATGGCCAAATCAGTTAAAGCATTCGTCTCCCGTGTTGGTAGATCGTGGGGTCGTGGGGTTGAACCCTGGTCGAGTCAAACCAATGACTTAAAAATTGATACTTGTTGCTTCCTAGCCTGGCGCTCGGCATTATTAGGATAGGACAAGGACTGGTTGGCTCAGTGTCAGGATAATGTGACTGAGTGGGATATCAGGTCATGGTGCTGGCGGCCTGGTCTTCCAGTGGGGCAGCACTATAAAGTCGCAATGAGTGCGCACTGACACAAGTCGGTACCCATCCTGCTATGACCTTAGATGTTGCTAGGACGTAAAACAACAACAAACAAGCATCATATCCAGCTGCAGAGTAATTAAAAAGAAGAAGATAATTAGCTAACTTTGTAGATAATTGAAGTGAAAGTATGTAAAGATAATTTTATGTGCACACCAGTTGAAGCCAAGTGACATCTGCCGTTGCAATGTTAATTAGGTCACATACCCAAAGTCAGCCCGTCCTGATATGACCTTAGATGTTGCCAGGATGTAAAACTCCAATAACCAACCAACTCAAAGTCAGGTAGATTTGACCTTCCTATGGGAGAAAAAAAACCCCACCAAACAAATGATTAATGAGTGCACCAGGATCAACATTAATATATAGGACCAAATATAGCTAAGTGCTTTGGTATGAAATTATGATTCTTTCATCGGATAATACAACTTCAAATTGACTATTTCAGAGGCGCATGTGCACACTTATGTATTCAAGAATCAATTGCGTGTCGTTCCTTCTAATGTCAGGGTCTTCTGCACTTAAAGTTGCATGGTCTGGTGAAACCTTTTTCTTTTTCAAAACTTTACCTATATTTGTTCCTATATCTCCAACTTACACACTCAAGCCCTGGTCGAGTCAAACCAATGACTTCAAAATTGATACTTGTCGCTTCCTAGCCAGGCACTCAGCATGATTACGATAGGGCAAGGACTGGTTGGCTCAGGGTCGGGATATAATGTGACTGAGTGGGATATTCGGTCATAGGGCTGGTGGCCTAGTCTCCCAGTGGGGCAGTACTATTAAGTTGCCATGAGTGCGCACTGTCACAAGTCGGTACCCGTCATGATATGACCTTGGGTGTTGCAAGGACATAAAACTCCGAAAACTAATCAACTAACTTAGATACTGGCGCATTAATTAATGATTTGGTGCAGGATCGAGGGAGTAATCATCGAATTTATGATGCCATCCCTTTGATAACTATTTTTAGAAAGCCATTAAGGAGGGATACCGCAAACAAATTAGGTCAATCTCGTGACCTCATTAGTCTTGCCCTCATTTTTTTTAAACCCACCATGTATCATATACAAGTTTCAGGATGCCCAGCAAACGGTTTATGGCACGACTGGGATATGATGCCAACAGCCAGTGGGGCAGTACTATAAAATCTCAATGAGTGCGCACTGTCATAAATGGGTACTCATCCTGATAAGACATTAGGCGCTGCCAGGATGCTAAACACCAATTGATCAATGCAGTCTGCTCACTGACACTGTTTAAAGCCCGGTACACACCTCCTGTATAAAACCTAAAACTGCCCGTTTTGCGACAAAGTTAGAGTTTTAGTCGGTTTCAGTCTTTAGGTGTGTGACCCCCTATCACACCAGAGCCTTCCGATTCGCGACTTAAAACTCAGTTTTAGGTCTTATACGGGAGGTGTGTACCGGGTTTTATAAGATTCTAAAAATGAATTGGGTAGTTTTAGTCGGGAAACGGGACAGCTCGGGTTGTAACGGGTACTGTCAAGGCAGTCAGTTTTAGCGCGTGAATCGTATACTGGAGGTGTGTATCAGGCTTTAGAGAGGTACAGCGCAAAGGTTGCTAGCAAAGTGCAGTCGTATCTAGGGGAGCTCGTCATTTGGTAAATATACCAAACAGTTGATTGATTGATTGCTGATGGTTTAATGCTGTGTCAGCAGCTGGGCCTATATTCATAACAAAATATCAGCGGTCTTTATTCTGTCGGTTTGGTTAATTACATTTATTTGCCTCCATTGAAATTGACACGTTTTCAGAAATGGTCAGATTTCTGTCGAATGACAAACAAGATGATCTCAGATGCAATTATGAAGTATTTAAATCTGTATCAAATAACAGTGAAACTGAACTCGCAAAACATAGCTAAGATTACTCGAGGGAATACAGTCCAGCTGTTCTTGGGAATGTGCTAATTTGATATGCACTTCATGCAATTAACTGCCACCCACTACCCCCCCACCCCCACCCCCACCCCCCACCTCCCCCTCACAATCAATGGGCGCATTGTGTTTGCGTGGCCAGTAGAAATAGTAGGAGACCGGGGCCGCGTTCAGGGTCCGTCTCGGAGGCGCCTCGGAGGCGCCCGTGACGTCAGGCTAGTCTGAACAACAATAGCAGTTGGTCGCCTCGAAAATGGCCGCCCCCATAGGCGGCGGCCATTTGCAATCGAAATGCTGCGCTCTGATTGGATGAAACCACTGAGCCCGGCGGCCATTTTCGAGACGCTTTCTGTCTCCAACCTGAAAAGGGAGGCGTCGCCGAGACGTCGCCGAGACGGACCCTGAACGCAAATAGACCAAAAAGCATCGCCGAGACGTCGCCGAGGCGCCTCCGAGACGGACCCTGAACGCGGCCCAGGGCCGCGTTCAGGCTCTGTCTCGGAGGCGCCTCGGAGGCGCCCGTGACGTCAGGCTAGTCTGAACAACAATAGCAGTTGGTCGCCTCGAAAATGGCCGCCCCCATAGGCGGCGGCCATTTGCAATCGAAGTGCTGCGCTCTGATTGGATGAAACCACTGCATGGGGCGGCCATTTTCGAGGTGCATTTTGTCTCCAACCTGAAAAGGGAGGCGTCTCGGAGCCGTCTCCGAGACGCAGCCTGAACGGAAATAGGCCAAAAAGCATCGCCGAGACGTCGCCGAGGCGCCTCCGAGACGGACCCTGAACGCGGCCCAGACTACCTAGCTTTTAATAGGTCAGTCCATACCACGTGACCATTGTGAGATGTCAATATGGGTCATAGCTAGAGGACTTTTGGAAAGCTTGTCGAAAGTATTTTGAGTTCTTTCAGCTCAAATTGCTTCAAAACCAGCCATATTTCATCAAAATGACTCCGGAATAATGATTAGTAGGTTATAACGATCAATTCGATATGTCTATCTAAAAAATAAAACAAATATTCAAACACCATCGGACTATGCAACTTTAATCAGAATTATCAGGATCAAATATGATTATTCATGGTCGGTATATCTTAAACAGTATATTCTCTGCAAGTTATTTAAGGCCCAATTAAGGCTGAGGGCCATTTTAGTCACGCTGTGACCATTAGCATCATTTAACCCTAATAACCCTTCTCGGCTGTTAGAACTATTCTTAGTAGTTCCAGAGAAGGGTCCACAGCGAGGAAAGGAGGAAAAACGGGTGACCACTGTCCCATATTGAGCATACCCTTGTAGGATGAGTTTCCCATTCTTTAACTACTGATGTTGTGTGATTTAAACAGAAGTTGATGTAGATAAATTTCAAATATACTTCAAGCACTTTAATCTGTGCAAAAGATACATAAATGTGGAACTATGTCTGAACAAGAAACTACTGAAACAATAATGGATATATTCCACGGGACCTTTCCATAATTTGAGCCAATCAGAGCTGTTCGTTTCGATTGCAAATGGCGGCCCCCTATGGGGGCCGCCATTTGCAATCGGGGCAGCCATTTGCAATTGAAAAGAACAGCTCTGATTGGCTGACACTGAGAGCTGTTTGTTCTCAGCCAATCAGAGCTGTTCTTTTCGACTGCAAATGGCGGCCCCCATGAGAGGCAGCCATTTGCCAGGCTCAGACGAGTTCAAACATGGCTGGTTGTCCCTCTCCTTTCAGCGCTGAATATGCTTATGTAGTTCCAAGTGCAATGCCACAGTTAATAATTTTTAGAATTTTCATATTTTGCTACACTGCAGCAAATGTTCATGTCATAAAAATACAAATGAAAATTAGGTAACCATTCCTTTAATGAATTTAAATAGTCCTACTTTTCTACATTGTACTCTCACATCGAACATTGCCTCGGTTGCTCAAATGGCGTAAAATCAGCATTTCTCTCTCTCTTGCCCTACTTCTGTGACTGCTGGACTGAACAACTGTACATTAGATCCACCTCCAGCGGGTCTTATATACACACCCATACTTACGCACTGTCTGGGAGAATTCAGGCCTCAGTGGCTACGCGAGAACACTATTATCTACTTCTGCCAAGGTGTTTTTTTCCCCACCATCTAAGCTGTCGTGGGCGATATCAGGGGTTTTTGTGAGGGTGTTTTAACGTTGGCTCAAGGGGGATATACATTGTTTTTTTTTGGTGGAGGGAGGGAAGGTTGATTTAATTCTTTTCACACCAGGTGGTTTGTGGCTTATCTTCATCATCAAAGTAGGTCCATTTAGGAGCCCCGCTACCACAAGGTGGCAGGCACTCTCAACTATATATATATATATATATATATATATATATATATATATATATATATATATGAGAGACATGTATAATAGTTGTTTGTTTATTGATGTTTTAGATCTTAGCAACATCTAAGGTTAAATCACTATATGTATATGCATATATGAGAAGCATAATATCTCTTTTATTGTTGATGTTTTAGATCCTCGCAACATATAAGGTTAAATCACTATACATACATGTATAAATGAGAAACTACTATAATATACATACATGTATATATGAGAAGCATAATAGTTGTTTGTTTCTTGATGTCTTAGATCCTAACAATAATTAAGGTTAAATCAGGAGAGTGATATAAGCCCGGTATCACATGTAATAAGATGGAGTGGGTTGCACTCCACTCTCCTCCCCGGGGGTGGGGGTGGGTACCAGCATGCACCTCTCGCCTCCAGCGTGGGGATTTTCCTCCACTAGCTCAGGGGAATTATATATATATATATATATATATAATTGCTGAGCGACAGGCAATGATTTGGACAAGTTTACCTTCTTTTTAAGGCTCTGCCCCTTTTAAGTCCATGCCAACTGTTGACCTACTTTGATGATGAAGATAAGCCACAAACCACCTTGGTGTGAAAAGAATAAAATCAACCTTCCCCTCCCTCCACCAAAAAAAAAGAACTAAAAAAACGCGCAATGATTTAACAAAACATCGCACTCTGACAGCGCTGTTAAATTAGTATTCTGGTGACACAAGCGGCAGCCATTATTACTAAGTTGAGGTCGAAGTCTTACACAATGAAGTCAGACACAAGGCAACATTAGTATGTGCGCAGTGTGGCCTGTTTGAGACTCTATCAGGCCCCTCCTGACCCCGCCCCCCCCCCCCATCCACCGCCACGCCCACCTACAGGAGGCTGTCTGCACTCATCAGGTTAAGGTTTGATGGGGTCTGGGGTCGGTGGGAGGGGGGGATGAAAATGGGAAATATTGCGCCTAGAGCAGGATTCAAACCCGCACTTCTTTCCCACTCTCGTGCTAACCATTACACCACCGAGGTTCCTTGATACAATCACCCTATCTATGCATGCATACCTGTCAATATGGCAAACGTGCCTGAGAGGTCAGTGCAGCCACTTGCCCCCCTCCCCCCCCCCCTCCACCCTGGAATTGTAAGTTTCTTAAATGGTTTACGTCCATATGTCGTTTAGTGCTTATAGCCCTGTCACATTATGGCGTTTCTCTCCAATGTCTGTCAACGTGTGTCACTTTTTGGTGAAACGTCGGGAGACGTCTGGAAGTGTTATGCGCGCGCTACGCGCGCGTTAGTACACGTCGGTACATGTTGATGGACGGCGAGGATCGTCAGCGTGCGTCAAAAGTTTTGTGCTTGCACAAAACTTTCGACGTGTGAGTGCGACCGTTATGAGGACATTAGGGGCACGTCAAGATCCGTTGGACACGCTGGAATAACATTATACGAATGCTATGCGCACGCTGCGCGCGCATGACGGTCATTCCCACACGTTGCGCCAAATTGTTGCTTTGTTGTTTTATGTCCTAGCTACATTTAAGGTCATATCAGGATGGCGCACCAACCTCTTTTTGTTTTTTCTCACCACGCGTCGACACATGTTGGCCGCGTGCTACTAACACGCTGCGCTGACATCAAACTTTTTCCCAAACCGCCGAAAAGTTGGATGTGTCTCGACGCGTACAACTTATTTTGCGCATTGGCGGCACGCCGGTGAGAAGCGTCGTAATGTGACAGGGCCATTACAATTACATACATAGAGGCACTGGACTTACATATACAGGGTAGGTCCAACAACCATACAGCGCGTAGCTTGTGTGGAATATATAGACCACGGGAACCAGTGTCATGGGGGTGATGAAAATAGGAAATATTGCACCTACAGCAGGATTCAAACCCCATCTTCTTGCCACTCCAGTGCTAGCAGACCAACCATTGCTCTACCTAGGCTCCCTGATGCAATCACCCTATCCCCTCCTACTTGTCTATGTAACTCCATGCCTGATAGGTCGGCGCAGATTACTACAAAAGCATAACATTTTTCAAAACCAAAACACTAATCTACATTTGATCTACACTAATCTACATTTGATCTACACTAATCAACATTTGATCCTACATGCAAAGTTAAGATCCTAGTGCACGCACTAATCATTTCTTTGGGAGTCTTTCTCCTTGTGTTCACAGGTGGTCACCCATCCATGTCCTGATGAGGCACAATGCTGCTTAAAGCTGCATAGTCCGATGAAGTATCACATTTTCAAAACCAAAACAATTATCTAGATCTGATTCTACATATCTAACTTATGTTAGGTACACACCTATCGTTTTTCCGCACCCACCTACCATATACGATCTAAAACTGCCCAAAAGTCGTGAGGTGTGCGCTCCCCTAGCACACCTACCGATTGCGATTCACGACTTAAAACTCACTTTTAGGGCTTAAACTGCTTCCTTACGATTGCGATTCGCAATTCGAAAAATGAATCGGCCCATTTTCAGTTTTAGCGGGTCTGGTCGGGTCGTGAGTTTTAGTGTGCGAATCATATACGGTAGGTGTGTACCTAGCATTAAATACTGGTGCATTTATTAAACATTTGTTTCTGCATAGAAGGGAACACTGAGTCAATTTAATAGAACCTGTTACTGCAGAAGTCTATGGTGTCAGAGTTTTGGCATGCTTGCCAAAACTAATTTGACATGTTTGCATTTCAAATATCTCAAAAGTTTACCATTTAAAATAAAAGTTACTTCACACTAAAGTAAAGTCAGTAATAATGATCAATCTAAAATATGTATCTCAGAAAAATGGCAGAAATCCAAAACCATCGGACTATGCAACTTTAACTTCGGTGATCAGATGAGAACCGGTGTTTTCAAAGTGATAGTGGATGTAGCTTGCATGCATACACACGTAATGTGAAAAGGAAATACAAAAGATTTGAAACAACTCTCGGTAAATGAGGATGATTCCATCAGTATGTTGATTTTACATTAAATCGGTAATTTTACAGATATTTGAAGTGAAAAGATGCCAAATTAATTCGGGAAAGGATGTAAAAAAATAAAAATAAAATCCCGCCCAATAGCTGATGTTTAGTTTTTGTTCTGGGGGGTCGTTAAGCAAACAAAGGATGTCAAAATTCGACTACCATGAACATTTTTTCCTTTCGTCCGACTCTGCAGCTTTAATGGAAACGTGGCTTAATTCGCCGTCGTTCTGAAACCAGTGCATAATACACAACTCACATTCTCACGCCACATGATTTGCAAATACAGTAAAACCTCTCTAAATCGACCGACCATGGGGCCGACTTTAAATGGTCCATTTAGGGAGGTGGTCGGTTTAGAGAATTAGAATATCCTTACAATGGTATTTTTGGGACCCAAATAAAACGATCCATACAGGGGAGTGGTTGATCAGTGAAGGGTCGGCATAGAAAGGTTTTATTGTAGTTTGGCTTGGTTTGCTGGAGTTTGATGTCCTGGAAACATCAGAGGTCATATCACATTATTAGGATGGGTACCGACTTGTGACAGTGCGCACTCCTGGCAATTTTATAGTGCTGCCCCACTGGGAGAACAGGCCACTGACACCATGACCTGATTTCCCACTCAGTACTGAGCTAACCAGTCCTTGTCCTATCACGATAATGCCGAGCACCAGGCTAGGTTTTGTTTGTTGTTTGTTTGTTGTTGTTTTATGTCCTAGCAACATCTAAGGTCATATCAGGACGGGTACCGACTTGTGACAGTGCGCACTCATGGCGACTTTATAGTGCTGTCCCACTGGGAAACCAGGCCGCCGGCACCATGACCTGGTATCCCACTCAGTCACATTATCCTGACACTATCCTTGCCCTATCCTCATAATGCCGAGCGCCTGGCTAGGAAGCGACAAGTATCAATTTTAAAGTCATTGGTTTGACTCGATCGGGACTCGAACCCACGATCTACCAGCACGGGAGACGGACGCTCTAACTCATTCGGCCATCCCGTCTGGTCCAGGCTAGGTAGTGACACGCATCAATTTAGTAAGTTATTAGTTTGACTCAACCCGGAATTGAACCCCCTACCTGCGATCTACTGATTTAATCGAAAATTCATATAGGAAAAATCCTCTGATGCAACTGACACTAACTTTGTCAACATCCGGTGGAGGTGAGGCCGGCCAACGGGGGCCTCACCTGTACAGTGCACGGAGTATAACAATATAATAACAATTCCCTTATTATTAGGATAGGACAAGGACTGGTTGGCTCAGTGTCAGGATAAGGTGACTGAGTGGAATATCAGGTCATGGTCCCAGTGGGGCAGCTTTATAAAGTCACAAATCGGTACCTCTCGTAATATGACCTTAGATGTTGCCATGACATAAAACTCCAACAAGCAAGCAACCAACAACAAATCGGATGCCTGAGTTCAGCTATCTGGCACACGAGACCCCTCCCGTTGTTGGTTGTTGTGGTTGGACGGTGCAGACACGTGACCCGTCTGTCCTTTCTAGGTTGCGGCGCATTCCACTGCGCACGGGGTGACGGTATGTGGGTGAACATGGTGAGTGTGAGTGTGGGTGTGGGTGTGGGTGTGGGTGTGGGTGTGAGTGTGGGTGTGAGTGTGAGTGTGGGTGTGGGTGTGGGTGAACATGGTGTGTGTGAGTGTGGGTGTGGGTGAACATGGTGAGTGTGAGTGGGGGTGTGGGTGAGGGTGTGGGTGAGGGTGGGTGTGAGTGGGGTAGGGTGTGGGTGTGGGTGTGAGTGTGGGTATGAGTGTGGGTATGGGTGTGAGTGGGGGTGTGGGTATGAGTGGGTGTGGGTGTGAGTGTGGGTGTGTGTGGGTGTGAGTGTGGGTGTGAGTGTGGGTATGAGTGTGAGTGTGGGTGTGAGTGTGGGTATGAGTGTGAGTGTGGGTGTGGGTGTGAGTGTGAGTATGAGTGTGGGTATGAGTGTGAGTATGAGTATGGGTGTGAGTGTGGGTGTGAGTGTGAGTGGGTGTGAGTGTGAGTGTGGGTATGAGTGTGAGTGTGGTGTGAGTGTGGGTATGAGTGTGAGTGTGAGTATGAGTGGGTATGAGTGTGAGTATGGGTGTGAGTGTGGGTGTGGGTGTGAGTGTGAGTGTGGGTATGAGTGTGAGTGTGGGTGTGAGTGTGAGTGTGGGTGCGGGTATGAGTGTGAATGTGGGTATGAGTGTGAGTGTGGGTGTGGGTGTGAGTGTGGGTGAGGGTGTGGTGTGGGTGTGGGTGTGAGTGTGGGTGTGGGTTTGAGTGTGGTGTGAGTGTGGGTGTGGGTGGGGTGTGAGTGTGGGTGTGAGTTGTGGGTGTGGGTGTGGGTGTGAGTGTGAGTGTGGGTGTGGGTGTGGGTGTGAGTGTGGGTGTGGGTGTGAGTGTGGGTGTGGGGGTGGGTGTGGGTGTGGATGTGAGTGTGAGTGTGGGTGTGGGTGATGCTGTGGGTGTGAGTGTGAGTGTGGGTGTGAGTGTGGGTGTGGGTGTGGGGGTGGGTGGGTGTGGATGTGGGTGTGGGTGTGGGTGTGGATGTGGGTGTGGGTGTGGGTATGGGTGTGGGTGTGGGTGTGGGTGTGGGGCGCGCAGCTCCTGCTTACTCGCGCGCATCGAGGTCCGCGCAGACTGCGTCACCGAGATGCGCAGTCACGCAGCCAGCGCATGAATGGCGCAATAAGGGGCAGGCGCGCTCAATCTCCCAACACTGTCACTGCCCGTGTGTGTGTGGTGTGTGATGGTGGCGGGCGGCCCGCAGGTTTGCAGGCCAGACCAAACACGGGGCGGAGAGTGAGGTTGTGCGTAGACTGTGTGGTGGCCGTCGTGACTTGGCCGTGGCAACAACAACGACAACGCTGTTTGTTGATCACGTGGTGCAACGTTGTTTGTTTATCACGTGGCGCCTCTAAGCGGTGAGGTGAGAATTTATAAACATTTGGCACACCTTCATGCCTCCACCAGCCCACACACCCCTCCAACACCCACACCCCAACCTCCCCCCACACACCCACACACACATACCCAGCTAGCCACCTCAACCAGGTCACCTTCAGGGTGTGACGGGATGGCCGAATGAGTTGAGCGTCCGTCTCCCGTTTTGGTAGATGGGTGGGATTCGAACCCGGTTAAAAAGTGATACTCGGCGCTTCCTAGCCAGGCGCTCGGCATTATCAGGACAGGGCAAGAACTGGTTGGCTCCGTGTGCGGATAATGTGACTGAGTGGGATATCAGGTCATGGGGCTGGTGGCTTAGCCTCGCAGTGGTGCAGCACCATAAAGGCGCAATTAGTGCGCACTGTCACAAGTTGGTACCCATCCTCTTATGATCTTAGATGTTGCCAGGATGCAAAACTCCAACAACCAACCAACCACCACCCCAACATCCCACCACCCACCCACACATACCCAGGGCGTTTTCGGGAAACACTGGAGTTAACTTCCTCATTAAGCGATGACGTTAGGTTCGAACATGTAATTGCAACATTCGACATGATAACCAGACGGGACAGCCGACTCAGCTGAGAACTCTCATCCTATACGGCAGGTCCTGGGATCTGAATCCTCGGCTTGCCATCCCTGAGAGTGTCAAACCAAAGTAAATCAAACCAATGATTTAAAAATGTACACTTGTCGCTACCTAGGCTGCTGACTTGCATTATTAGGATAGGACAAAAATCGCTGGAATGAGGAAGATTACTTTTGTTTGCGATTTAAATCCTCCCCCCCCCCCAAATAATCAACATGTGAAACAAACAAACAAGTGTAGAATGGAGATTGGGCATTGGAAGCTAGCTGTTGATGATACGGTGCAACCACTAACTAAACTAAATCATTCCACAGATACATGCATTTCAAACAGCAGCCAACGTCATATAAAAAAACCCACACACACACAGCAACAACCACACACTTATTGCGAACTGACGTTAGTTTGACCCTGTTAATCTGGTTCTGCAAATCTCGCTTTCCGACCAAAACATCCATGGGACAGCTTTCCACCATTTAGTTTAGACATCTAATTTGACAAATTGTTTATCCAAAACCTCGTTAATCTACCATTGGGTGTTAGTAATCAAGTAGTCGGAATTAATGAGGGTTGACTATATATATGCATATATATATACATATATGTATATATATGTATGTATATATATATATGGGTCAGCCTCACGAAAATGGGCCAATTGGAGGAAATTGTCGGCGTCGATCATTGGATGTCGGCGTCAATCGGTATAATTATAGTTTAGCATTGACAGAAGTGTTGGAAAGTCCTTAAATTTATCCTGAATGTAAAGGTCGAGAAAATACAATAACCGTATTTGTTTCTAGGATAATTTAATATAAAACAAAGAAATGCACTACACTTTAAGAATTGCGACGCCGACATCTTGTAAAGTTGTCGGCGTCGATCATTGGATGTCGGCGTCGATCGGTATAATTATAGTTTAGCATTGACAGAGGTGTTGGAAAGTCTTTAAATTTATCCTGAATGTAAAGGTCGAGATAATACAACAAGCTGATTTGTTTCTAGGATAATTTAATATGAAACAAAGAAATGTACTACACTTTTAAGAATTGTGATACCGACATCTTCAATTGACCACCGATTGGCACATTTTCGTGAGGCTGACTCATATATATATGTATATATATGTATATATAACAAACAAACAGAGCCAATGTCATTTACTAGTTGGGAATAAATGGTTGGGTTGGTTGTTGGAGTTTAACGTCCTGGCAACATCTAAGGTCATATCAGGACGATGGCAATAAATAGCAAGTAGGCCTCCAAGTAGTGGAATGTTGTTGATTGATTGATTGGTGGTTGCTTTATGCCATGTCGGCAGCATAGGCCATATTCACGGCGAGAAATGTTTGTTTTTGTTTAAACTATCGCTTTTACATGTAAAAGCATAAATCAATTTTGTGTCAATAGACACTAATGAATTTTGTTAACTCACAATCATATAGTTTCTGGTCAAGCTAAATAAAATTCAAAATGATAGTATTATTCACATATGAAATTTGTTAAAAAAGCTATATGAGGTGGTACAGACCAGCTGCCATCAAAAACGCTAAAATGTTTTCTTGTTTTACTTTAGTAAAAAGGTCATGCATGCTGTTTCCAGTGCAAAATTATTGGCGCAGGGCCATGAAATCCACACAGTTTAATAGAGTGTGTTTTAATGTCAGTGGGGACTGACATCCAATACATTCAGGGGGAGGGTCCCCCTTGAGCAGAAAAAACGTCTTTCAGCCACAAGTAGCCAATATGGCATCTTGTTAAAACAACTTGGTCGTGTCACCCTTCCAGGCGACTCTGCGGCAGTCCGTTCACGGAGGGTGTAATTCTATGGAGTTTGTTGTTTGGGTGTTCATCCCACTCGACCTGCCATATGTTCCAGATGTATTTTTGAATGGTAGGTTTCAGATCAGAAGGGTGGAATGTTGTTGTCGGATTGAGTTTTACATCCTGGCAACATCTAATGTATAGTGGAATGTTCCATTATTTACATTCGCATAATGGAGTATGCATTCAATTAAATATATATATGATATATATATGATATATATATATGATATATATGACATATATGATATATATATGATATATATGATATATATATGATATATATATATATGATATATATATATATATGATATATATGATATATAGATATATATATGATATATATATATATGATATATATGATATGTATGGTACAAATGTGATATAAATGATATATATGACATATCTGGTATATATTTATATATTATGTATATGATATATATGATATATATATGATATACATGATATACATGACGTGATATAAATGACATTATATTACTGATAATATGTGATATATTTGAATATGTGATACATATGGCATATATAATACATATGATATATATGATATATATGGTACACATCATATATGGGATACTGAACTTAGAAAATATCAAAAAGGCAAGTAATAACATACATTATATATCTGCTTATAAGTCAAAACATGATGCAAACAATAACACATATTAACCGTAGTCACTGACATAATGTGAACAGCCACGTGGCTGAAACACAGACCACCAGCGCCGAGCATTACATGCTGATCCACTTGTATCTATCACAAGTAGTAGTGCGTGTGTCTTTTGCGCAATGGGCCTACGCTGACTCACCGTTCTGTGCACTTGATGCTTCCTCAGCTCTCTCCACAAACCAGCGGCTAGCCGGTCCGTGGTTACCACCCACTCACGGCGTCAACGTCTGCCGACGTCAGATCCTTCTTGTTGTATCCTCTGAAACCACGCACTGTGTAGGCCATGCCCAGGTTGGTGTAGCAACAAAAGCAGCAGTAGCAGTTACTGTAGTGGTAGTAAGTAGTAGGCTGCACGGCGCCAAACAAACTGCTGCGCAATCAATCCCAGCGTCTGTGTCTGTGTGTGTGTCTGTCTGTGTGCCGGAGAGTTGCGGCTCACCAAACCGAGGCTGTGCCCGCTTGTAAACACGCGGATCCCGGGCCCCGGGGGCAGGCAGGCCGGGCCAGGAGGGCGGGCTGGGGCGCGGCAGGGGCCGGGGCGGGACGGAGGGGGGCGGGCGGCGGCGCTGGTAGCCTACCGCGCCGACGGTGACTTGGAGAGCGGCCGGGAACCCCTGGGTGCGTTAGCCCGGGAACGGGGCAATCCAGGGAGGAGGAATCAGGGAGATGAGGGTTTTGGTTAAGAGGGTAGAGGGTGCTGCAGCGCGGTGCGGTGCAGTGCGAAGCGGTGCGATGTGCACCCGAGGCGGGTAGAGTTAGAAGTGGCAAGGCGGGGCCTCCGCTGATCAGGTGTACGTCATAGGTAGAGCCGCCCACCACTTGGCGGGAGGGCGGGTGTGTGGGAGGGAGTGGGGGCGGGGTGGGGGTGGGGTGGCGGCATGCCCTGGTGAGGAGTCTTACTCACGCAGTTCCCTACAGACCTGGGAATACCGCTCTTCACTACCGGAAGTGTGTAATGGCGCTCCAACGAGGTCATGTTTTACTACACAAATCACCTTAAGCTGCTGCATAGTCCGATGAAGCATTACATTTCCTAAACCAAAACACCCAATTACATTTGATTCTACATATATAACTTGAATGAATACTGGTGCACTTCCGAAGCGTGTGTTGCCGTATAGAAGGGGCATAGTGAGTCAATTCAATAGAACGTGTTATTGTATAAGCGTATGGTGTCAGAGTTTTGGCGTGCTTGCCAACATTAATTTGGCATGTTGTGTCTTCAAATATCTCCAAAGTTTGGCATTTAAACTAAAAGTCACTTCAACCCAAATAAAGTAGATTATAATGATCAATCTAATGTGTTTATCTAAGAAAATTGCAGAGATTCAAAGCCATCGGACTATGCAGCTTTAACTGTTTTCCTTTTAGATGTGTTAGTCCATGTTTTTTTTCCTGTTATCTTTCTTTCTTTTCGTGTCTTCTAACTAATTTTCCTGGATCATATTATGTTCTATATGATATATTTAATATAAAAAAAGTCAATTCAATTTTTTTTTTTTTAATTTGTCTTTTATTGTTTACTTCATCTTTGCTTGATCATCTCCTTTCAGCTTTATTTTCTTAGCATTTCTTTAATTTCATTTCTTACTCTAATTTTTTTTAAATGCATATAAAGCACCCGCCAGCATGTGAGTGGCGCAATTACCGATGCCAATAACCCTTGTGATAGCTGGAATTGTGTTGAATTTCAATATACGAACGGAATTAATTGGACATATAGTTTGAGAATTGCACACACTGGCGTAGTGAGTTTTGTCAATAAATAATATTGGGGGAATCTGGGCGACATAATGCTAGTACAACGCGCTTAGTCAATCCTTCAGCGTCACCAGTAACAATAGTTGGTTCCAGCTAGGTCGAAGAATGGGATTAAAGTCGAGCGGACACTCACCGACATTACTGACGACGAAAGCTGCTACTACTTGTTGGCGTTTAACAAATTGCACTAAAACTTGTAAAAGAACCTTTGCTGCATCAGCACTGATGGGCTTTGGGGAAACAAACACCAAACAAACAGGGCGGCAATTATGTATGTCATTGATTTGGTTGGTGTATGCACAGAACATAACCGATGACTTAAAAAAAAACCTCATCGCTTGATTCTCAGCAGGAGAAATTTCAATCGTGGACAATTCTGAATGTTTTGAGTTTTGCTGGTCCTTCAGGAATGACCGAAGCTGTGACCCAGTATACGAGTTCACAGCTTCTGCTTACATGGCGGAAAGTCGGGGAGGTGGTGAATACACGTACACCATTATACACAAAGTGGTATTTTATCGAATGTAAAATATTTGCTCGGACAATTTCTCAGTAATTTATGTTAGAAACAAATGTATTGCAAGAATCCTGCCAAGTTTGGTCATCAGAAGGCATGAAGCTGCGACTCCTTGGAACTCGGAATACCCGAACTGATCTTCCACAATCCCCTGCTCCTTTCCCTATCCTAGTAATGCGGAGCGCCAGGCTAGGTAGCGACAAGTATATATTTGGTAAGTCTTTCATTTGACTCAGCTGGGGATTAAATCCACTACTTCCCGAACGGGAGGCGAGAGCTCTACTCATTGCTTATAGTTTTAGTGGTAGATGACGTGTTATCCGTGGCTAAGCATTCACTAAGTAATCACAGCAAAATCACATGTTGTTAAGAGGCAAATCTCCAAATCACTCACTCATTCTCAACTAACCCAGCTGGGACCTGCAAACACCCACTCCCCGATGTCGCTGAGTGTATGCTCGGCATGACAGCGCGCACCTCCCGGCATGCAGCGGGAGGCCATCGTCAGGTGACCGGATCGGCTCAGCACTGAGAAACCGGCTGAGTTTGCAAAAGGGTGTGTCAGGTGGGGAGGGGAGAGGGGGGCGGGGGGAGGAAGGGGGAGGGGGAAGGGGAAAGGGAGGGGAGAGGGAGGGGAGGGGAGAGGGAGGGGGAGGGGATGTGGGAAGGGGAGGGGAGGTGGGATGGGGAGAGGGGAGCGGGGGGAGGAAGGGGGAGGGGGAAGGGGAAAGGGAGGGGAGGGGAAAGGGAGGGGAGGGGAGAGGGAGGGGAGGGGATGTGGGAAGGGGAGGGGAGGTGGGATGGGGAGGGGAGAGGGAGGGGTCGGGATGTGGAAAGGGGAAGGGAGTGGGATGGGGAGGGGGGAGGGAGGGGAGGGGATTTGGGACGGGGAGGGGCTGGGATGGGGAGAGGAGATGGAGGGGGACAAGTTGGTTGGTTGTTTGACTTTTACGTCCTGACAACATTTAAGGTCATATCAGGTCAGGTACTGACTTGTGACAGGACACACTCATGGCAACTGTATAGTGCTGCCCCCCTGAGAGACCAGGCTGCCAGCACCATGACCCAATATCCTACTCAGTCACATTATCCTGACACTGAGCTAACCAGTCCTTGCCATATCATATTAATACCAAACACCTGGCTAGGAAGCGACACATATCAATTTTGTAAGTCATTGGTTTGACTCGACCAGGAATGGAACTGCAGAGCTCCCACACGGCAGGCCTGCACTCTACCGAATCGGCCACCGCGTCAGGTAGGGGCAGGAGGAGCGGGAAGGGGAGTGGAGGGGGAAGGAGGAGGGGAGGTTTCCAAGGTACGACGTGGGGTGAGTCATGACGGTAGTCATGCCACATACAGGATGATGTTCAAAGAAGTTTAAAGTTGCGGATTCCGTCTTGGTCGTTGCAATGTTGATGTATCATTATTGTGACAACGCTCAGCCCATGTGACACCACGACACACCAGGTGACACCAGGTGACACCACATGACACCACATGACACCACGTGATGCCATATTATACCACAGGACACGATGTGACACCATGTGACATCATGTGACACCACATGACACCAGGTGACACCAGATGACACCATGTGGTACCATGTGAACCATGTGACACCCTGTGATTCCATGTGACACCATGTGACACCATGTGACACTATGTGGCACCATGTGGCACTACACCATACCGTGTGACACCACATAACACCACATGACACCACATGACACCACATGGCACAAACTGACACCATATGACACCATGTGACACTATGTGACACCATGTGACATCAAATGACACCATGTGACACCATGTGACATCACATGACACCATGTGACACCATGTGGGCCCACGTGACACCACATTACACCATATGACACCACATGACACACAACGCCCCACAACGGGGCTCAGACAGGACTAGTTTTTCCGCAGCACTGTCTCCAGGACAGGACCGCTAGACAACCCTATATTATAGAAAAAAGTGTCGGAAGGGTGGATTATGGACATAACCATATAAATTTAGAATCTACTGTGCTAAATATATGGTTCAAGTGATTATATATTAACTTATATATGATGGCCTGGCTATGTTTGGAGTAAAGAATGTATTAAAGCATGTAAATTAATAGACATTAATAATTGAATCTAGAGTATCTAGTGGCTGCTATATTTTTTGTGTGCATTTGCTTAAAACTAAAGTAAGGTAGATTGTAACAATCAAGCTAATATATTTATCTCAGAAAAATGACAGAAACTCAGAACCATCAGCCTATGCAACTTTAAGGTGATTCATACCAAGGCAGTTTTTCTCGGCTTTAGACCAGGTTATTATCATTCACCCCATCTCTGGGTAGGTGTGCATCTTTTATCTAGGATGGAACACACCTAACCTGGTGGCGTAGTTTAAATTCTCAGTGGGTTTAGAGTCTACGCTTGGGGTTCTGCGCATGCGTCAAAATCTAACGTCATTTCAGCATATTCGATTAATCAACTCGGATGACCCGAGCGACTTTTTGAAGCACAAATGTGACGTCATCGCTCCTACTCCTAGCCAACCCCAGCTAAGAGGTGGGTTACTGGGGTTGGGACTTTTTGCACACAGCGCATGTTTTTTTCAACTCCACTCGTGGTGTTCTATTTGAATTTCTAGCAACTCGGGTAACCCGAGTCGCCCGGGTCATGTTAATCGAATACGCGCATGAGCAGAACCCCAAGCGTAGACTCTAAACCCACTGAGAATCTAAACCGCGACACCGCGACACCGCGACACTGCGCCAGTGGGTGGGGAGTGAATGGACTGCTGTGTTCATTCCCATGGTAAGGAAGGTGCGGCGGTGGTGGTGACCCAACTTGATTGTGTTCCTCCAGTGAACTAGGTGTGGCGCCTGTCTTTAAGGGACAACTCTGCATCCAGACCAATGTTGTCCTCAAATAGCAGATGTTCTGCTATTGGAGGAGCAGTCAAATTAGACTAATAACAATTCACACATTGAACAATTGCTCGCACAATGTTTGGCTGGTTGTTGTTGTTTTATGTCCTAGCAACATCTAAGGTCATATCAGGATAGGCACCGACTTGTGACAGTGCGCACTCATGGCGACTTGATAGTGCTGCCCCGCCGGGAGACCAGGTCGCCAGCACCATGACCTGATATCCCACTCAGTCACAGTCCGATGGCTTTCGAATTTTTGCCACCCTTTTGAGATAAATCTTTCACGTTGACAATTGTGATGTACGATTCATTATTCCGGTGTCATTTAGAAGAAAAATAACTAATTTTTGGAGCAATTTAAGCTGAAAGAAGCCAAAGTAATTTAGGCAAGCTTTCCAAAACTGCTGTAGCTATGACCCAGATTGTCATTTGGTGATGATCACGTGATATAATGGGTATATCATGAGTGATTTCACCGGGACAGTATCTAATCATTCCCCCTCAGAGCTCTCAGGGGGGGTGGGGTGGGGGGGACAATGACCTTAGGTAACCTGAGAAGTAATAATTGCTGACTTTAGTATTGTTCTTGGTGAGCTTTGTATCCTATTCCCAGATATAATTTGTTATGTGTGAGTTGAATAATCAGTCATGACCTAATGAAGAGGTACTCCAGACTGGACCTCCAACACAACATTTTAGGCTTTAGCGGTGGTTGACCTGTGGAATGACTTGCCGGATAGTGTTGTAGTGACAGAAATGGTGAACTGTTTCAAGTCTCGACTGGATACATACTGGTCAAGCATTATGCACATCTTGGAGCCAGTGACAGTTGCTACAATCCACCACATGTGAAGAACTGTCTCGATTTCTATTAATTAAGAGCGGCTAACAGGTCCAAGGCCTATTATAGCTGCATCCTATTGATTGATTGATACCACTGGTAGCCTGGTCTCCTTAGAAAGAGGATCCATCGATGGTCAGTTCTGAACGGTTTCAAATTTTCCAAGACCAAAACAGTCTGCATGCACTTCTGCCTGCTGCGTAGAATACATGCGGAACCGGAGCTGACCCTGGATGGGGATCCCATTAAAGTCGTTGAGAAAACCAAATTTCTGGGCCTCATTCTCGACGCAAAACTGTCTTTTGTGCCACATATAAAGTACCTGAAAACAAGATGCCTGAAAGCGCTGGATATTCTGAGGGTGCTGTCCAGCTCAGAGTGGGGAGCGGACAGAGATGTTCTGCTCTCCGTGTACAGAACCTTGGTTCGTTCACGAGTGGATTACGGCAGCATAGTATATGGTTCCGCAAGGAAATCATATATTGGGCTGCTAGACACGATCCACCACCAGGGACTGCGCCTGGCCCTTGGGGCCTTCCGCACCTCACCAGTTCAGAGCCTTTATGTCGAAGCCAATGAACCATCACTTAATAACAGGAGAATCAAACTGGCCATGCAATATGTAGTCAAGATAAAAACTAATGCATTGAATCCTGCACACAATTGTCTATTCGAGCAACATGACGAATCCAGGTATGAAGCCAGGCCAAATTACATCCGGCCACTGAGGCTCCGAATGAAACCTCATTTGGAGGCCTTAGGCGTGGATTTGGACGTGTTGGAGGATGCCAAAGTCCCAGAACATCCCCCGTGGTCGTTGAGAAAGCCATCGGTTATCCTCCGACTCATGGAACTGAGGAAATCTGGGACACATCCACTCGAGTACAAAGGACTGCATGCAGAGATTCAAGGCCAGTTTGCAGACCACCTCTCCATATATACTGATGGTTCGAAAGACCAAAGCCGGGTAGCTGCTGCGGCAGTCTGCCGACGGGAAAAATTTGGTGTACGTTTGCCAGATCAGAGCTCGATTTTCACTGCAGAGGCCCGAGCACTCCTTCTCGCTTTGGAGTATATCGAGGTATCCAACCACACTAACTATGTTATATACAGTGATTCCTTCTCTTGCCTCCTGGCTGTTGCTGGACTGAAAACGAATCACCCTATTCAAGCAATGGTCATTTATAAAATGAACCAACTGACAACAGATGGGTATGATATCCACCTTTGCTGGGTGCCTGGCCATGCTGGCATACAAGGAAACGAACGAGCTGATCGGGCTGCGAAGAAGGCCCTGAACTGTGATCTTGAACCATGTCTGATCCCTCACTCTGATCTGAAACCACTAATAGCCACCCACATAAAATCCAAATGGCAACATGAGTGGGATGAAAACATCAATAAACTTAAAGAAATTGAACCATCTGTGGGAAAGCCACCACAGACTCATGCGGGAGGTCGGCGGGACCAAGTGGTCCTTAGTCGCTGCCGTGTTGGCCACTCGTGGCTTACACATGCTTTTCTGCTCAAGGGGGAACCTCCCCTTGAATGTATTGGGTGTCAGTCCCCACTGACACTCAAACACATTTTACTAAGTTGCGTTGATTTTTTGGCCCTGCGCCAACGGTTCTACACTGCAGGCAGTATGCATGACCTTTTTACTAAGGTAAAACAGGAAAACATTTTAGCCTTTTTGAGGGCAGCTGGACTGTACCACCTTATATAGTTTACTAAATGGATTCTATTAATTATTAATGAAACTTTTCTTTTTCTATGGGAATTTGTTTCCCTTGACCACAGATATATGATTGTGAGCTTTCTAATTTAATTAGTGTCTATTGGCACATAATTGATTGTCTGCTTTTACATGTAAAAGCGATGGTTTGAACAAAAAACAAACATTTCTCGCCGTGAATATGGCCTATGCTGCCGACACGGTGTAAAGCAACCACCAATCAATCAATCAATCAATCAATCAACCTTAGAATGAGGGCAAGACAAATGAGGTCAAGAGATGAGTGGCCTCCCTGCCTAATTGCTGTCTCAAAGTAAGTCCCCAAATGGATGGGGTAATAAATTCACTGATTATTCTGCATATGCTGTCCCAAAATGCGTCAGTTAATACAACCATACCTAAGTTGGATATATAGGATCAAATGTAGGTCAGTGTTTTGGTTTTGAAAAGAATATGTTTCATCGGACCAGAACATTTATAACAAAAACAGTACATTCAGCCAAGCGTGTGAAGGAAACCAATTCAATTGTGAACTAAAGAAATACTTTCTAACAATGTTCAAATATTCATGCTGCAAATATTCCCCATATCACATACTGTAGTATCTGTCTACAGCGGACAACTGACCAGAAGGGATGGAAGAATGAGTTGAGCGTCCGTCTCCCGTCTTGGTAGATCGTGGGGTTCGAACTCAAGTCTTCGAGCCCTGTTTGAGTCAAAATAATGACTTAAAAATTGATACGTGTCACTTCCTAGCGAGGCACTCGGCATTATTAGGATCGGGCAAGGATTGGTTGGCTCAGTGTCAGGATAATGTGACTGAGTGGGATATCAGATCATGGTGCTGGTGACCTGGTCTCCCAGTCGGGCAGCACTATAAAGTTGCAATGACTGTGCACTCTTACAAGTCGGTACTCATCCTGATGTGACCTTAGACGTCGCCAGGACTTAATCTACAACAACCAACAACCATTAGCGGACAACTATGTATGCAGGCCAATGTTGTGGTTGTTCTGACATAACAGGTGTCAAGTCATTGGAGGGACAATCAAGTTTAAAAATAGTATTTCTTCTTATTTGGTAAATATGTATATTTTGCCGAATAAGTTCTTTTGTCAGGGCCGAAGCAATTGCCTTCCAGTCATTTCTTTTACAATTCGCGATTAACACAAAGACAGTTTGTAAACTGAGAAACTGTCCACAAACGGAACGGTCTCGTAGAGCAGAGAGTTCGCTGAAGACAAGGACTACTGTATCCCGTAAAACAACCCCAAAAGAACCCACGGGAAATTGCTCCCCCCCACACCTCCCCACCCGCATATAAGGAACTGATCCTTCTATGTGGGCATGGCGGTGTCCGAGCCTCAATGATTCAAAAGGAAGAACCAGCTCTAAGAAATGACACTAATAATGTCAACACAATGTGGAAGATATGAGCTAAAATTCTAGATTATACAATAGAGAAAATAATTGCTGCATCTATGTAAAGAAGACATTTTTTATCATGTGAAGTTTGAAAACCCTGTAGTGTATATTCCAGGTAGGGGGTAACTTATCCAGGGTGAGGTGGGGGAGGGGAACCTATCCATGGTGAGGTGGGGGGGACTTATCATGGTTACACCAGCGGCGGCCTGGTCTCCCAATGGGGCAGCACTATGAAGTCGCCATGAGTGCGCACTGTCACAAGACGGTACCACTTCTAATATGACCTTAGATGTTGCTAGGACGTAAAACAGCAAACAATCTATATACAGTATAACCCCATTAAATCAAACTTGATGGGACCCTAGAAATTTGTTTGGATTAACTGATCATTGGTTTAACTGAGCTTTGGCTTCAACTTTGACTTGGCTTTGGCAAAAACATGGGTGCATTATGAATGTAATATACAATGTATGTGGACACTTGGATTATTGTTTTTTATGCATCTACAGTATAACTCCATTAAACCAAGCTTGGTTAAACCAAACGATCGATTAATCCAAACTTTTTCAGCGGCCCAGCAAAATACTACCATTTATCATATAAAATAGTTGGTGGGGTCTCAGATGGCCTTATAACCACATGCAAGTTTGGTTTAACCATACTGGAAATGGCCTGGGGCCGGACAATTTTGTTTGAATTAACCGACTTTGGGTTAACCAACTTTTTTATATGATAAATGGTAGTATTTTGCCGGGCCGCCAAAAAAAGTTTGGATTAACCGATCGTTTGGTTTAACCGAGCTTGGTTTAATGGAGTTGTACTGTATATATTATATATCAGGAGCTGTGGAGATGGATATATGGTGACGCATTGTACAAGGCTAATGGCAGACTCCTGTGTGTAGATCTACACCATTGTAGCGTTCATGGCATACTGAGTGTCTACCTGCTGACATAACCCGCGTCCGACCGGGCAGAGTTCTTCCGCTGTATGCGGGTCGGTGACCCCATGACCCCCCTGACTCGGGGCGAGCCCGTCAATGGGTCATACAGGCCCACTTAGTAGGTGCTGGAGGAAGGATTCAGCACACTCAGCCCCCCATCCCCCCCCCCCCCCCCAGGCGATCAGGGACGACTAATATGACAGACGACAGCCTATGGCAATGTCACCTTGAGACCAACTCACACAACCAGTAATAAACCAGCGTGTGCGTAGACAGTTGTAATTTGTATATATATATATATATATATATATATATGAGGAGTTCAGGCGCAAAACCAAGTAAGTCCATTTTCATGAAAAGTGAGATAACCAATGGAGACACCACTTCTTAGTCCCTATTACCCAATGAGCAAATCAGTTTTGTTTCAAAACCTGGTAAGTCCTATGTTAAATTGGCCTTAAAATAGGGTTTGGTTGCAAAACCTTGTAAGCGCCATTCGAGTTTGTCTGCAAAACCACGTAAGATGTAGCTGGCCAATCAGCTACGCGTGTCAGGTCACATTTTTTTTTTTTTTTTTTTTTTTTGCCTCGGGTGATTTGTCGACGTTTATGATGGAAACCTATGATGCAATTGATGAGGATAGTGGTGATGATGAGTAAGCTTATGGTGGAAATTGTGTGTTCTTTGATTCTGCAAGATTTCCATAGGATTAGTCTTTGACAATGGACTTACATGGTTTTGCAAACAAACCGAAAGTGGACTTACTTGGTTTTGCAGAAAAATCAATAAAAGTTGATTAATTAATGAGTTTTGGAATAAAGGTTCATTTATCACTTTCATAGTATTTTGTTCATTGCCCATAACCCTATAATACAAAGAAAAGTGGAATTACTGAGAATTATATTTATGGGCATATACAAATCTTGATTTTAAAACAAAAGAGGTCGGGTGGACTTACTTGGTTTTGCGCCTGAACTCCTCATATATATATATATATATATATATATATATATATATATATATATCCTAATACAGTATAACCCCGTTAAACCAAACTCGGTTAAACCAAATGATCGATTAATCCAAACTTTTGTTGGCGGCCCAGCAAAATACTACCATTTATCATATAAAAAAGTTGGTTAAACCAAAGTTTAACAATAAATGCTTCCAGTCTACTATTGAACAGTTTTTCTAATATTTTGGAAAACTGTGGTAAAAGTGATATCAGTCTATAATTAGTGAACACGCTGTTATCTTCTTTTTTAAATATAGGAATTACTTTAGTGACTTTCATTTTATTTGGAAAAGCTCCATTCTTAAAGGAGCTGTTACATATATAGGTAAATGGTTTGACAATGTAATATATTACTTGTTTAATGATGCTCATATCTAGGTTATCATATCCCGTTGACTTTTTGGTCTGACAATTATCGACCACTTTAATGATCTAATTCTCCTCTACCCCTGCTAAAAACATTGAATCAGGATTTAGTGTTTTTTTAAAGTCCAGTACATCTATATTTTTGTTATGTGCTTTAATAATTTTTGCTAAATTGTAACTAACATACGTGCAAAAAAACAACAACCCCAGAGGTTGTTGACCTTGTGTCTTGTGAACTCTACAGCCGTAGTGTGGTCACATTGCATGTAGCCTCACGCCAGGACAACTACCGACAGCAAAAAAAAAAAATGTGGAAGGCATTATCCATTAAACAGAAACCCAGTCTGACCATCTAATAGCAACACGGGTCGCTAGTTATATGTACAGTAACACCTCTCCAACCGACCACCCCCACAGATCGACCACTCCCCTATATCGATCGCTTTATTGGGGTCCCAACAATACCACTTTAACCGACCACCTCCCTAAATAGACCACTTAAAGTCGGTCATAAGGTCGGTCGATTTAGAGGTTTGACTGTATACGCTTTTTCTTTTAGGGGGGGAGGGTTGTGTGTGTGTGTTTTTTGTTCTATTTTTTATCTACCAGGGTATAAATCTGCTTAGTCCGATGAAAGAATAACATTTTCGAAACCAAAACACTTTTGCTGAATCGTTAAGTGCGCAGGATTCCCAAGTGGAAGGTCGGAAGTTCGAATCCCAGCTGAGTCAAACCAATGACTTTGTTATAACATTGATATTTGTCGCTACCTAGTCTGGTACTTTGGCATTATTGGAATAGGGCAAGGACTGGTTTGCTCAGTAGCAGGATAATGTGACTGAGTGCGGTATTGGGACATGCTACTGGTTGCCTTGTCTCTCAGTGGGGCAGCACCCAGCTTAGATATTGGTGCACTTATTGAATATTCTTTTGCTGCATAGAATTAGAAGGGAATACTAAGTCAAGTTTATAACCTGTTACTACTGAAGCCTATGCTGTCAGAAATGTGATGTGCATGCCAACATTAATTTAGCATATTTACACGTCAAATATCTCCAAAGTTTACCATTTAAAATGAAAGGTACTTCAAACTATAGTAACATAGATAATAACAAACAACCCAATATATTTAATATTAAGAAATAGAAGAATGTTCTCAGGTATTCCCTTACGTGTACACACCCCTCATTAGACTCTTACATAATCGGTAGAACGCAGGCTTCCCATGCGGAAGGTCGGGAGTTCAAATCCTAGTCGAGTCAAACCAATGACTTTTGTGGCGTTCTCTGTGGCGGAGTGGTTAGAGTGTCTGACTTTTTTCTAGGTCAGACTCCTAATCTGAGGGTCGGCGGTTCGATTCCCCGTCCCCCCAGCTCTGCCAATTTGGATTTCCACCGCTGTGTATAACTTACAGCGTCATCAAAGGCCGGTTGCTCTCATACTATGTCTATGTGGTGTGGGAGGTTAAAAATCCCTTGGGTCGGTAAAAGTGTAGGCTCAGGCTTTCTATCGTCCAGCAGTGGAATGAGGAAGACCAGTCGTCTATGACTGAAATTTCCCCTGCTTAAACAACTAATGGACCAAAAAAAACAAAAAAAAACAAAAGAACTTGCCGCTACCTAGCGTGGCGCTCGGCATTAATAGGATAGGACAAGGACTGGTTGGCTCAGTGCCACACTATAGGCCAGCAACAAGTATTGGTGTAAGAGAACAGTCAGAAGGGTCATAGGACAGGGACAAGGATATTCCAACATGGCTGAATGAAGATACTATACAGTATCAGTATAGGTTACTCCAGATAAAAGATGCACGCATACCCAGAGTAGGTGAGAATGACAACAATGGCTAAGTCTGAGCAAAACCTGCTTTAAATAGGACTTATCCCTGGAGATAGGGTGGGGATGGGGTCCAGTGCGTAGTAGCATTATGGGAGAAAATTTAAAAAATGCAAGATAGTAATCTCAAAATGCTTTGGATTCAAGTTTTAAAGTCTACTGATCTACATTTAACAATAAATTCTTCCTTCAAAAGTAGTGGGTAAATATAAAGAGATGTGTGAATAATATATGTTTTGCTTCTCTGGTGATTTCATTTACTAAGCCTTCCTACACTTTTTCTAATAGATTTTTCGCCAGCCGTGTCCTGAGACAGTGCTCTGGGAGGAACCAATGTTACTCTGTCAATCTTCATTGCTTAGCTTCTCAAGATACCACACAAGGACTGCCTTAAGTACGACCTGAAGAAATGTCAACACAACAACCTGGGAAATAGTGTCCAAGGACAGGAGTTCATGGCATGCTTCTATTCATAAAGGCACAACACAGTTTGAAACTAATCGTATATCTCAAGCTAAACAAAAGCATAGGAAGAGAACAAATCATCTCCTTCTTCTACCAGACTCTCTGACAGCAGCTAACCATGCATGTCCGAACTGCCATCACACTTCCTGAGCACAAATTGGACTTATCAGTCATAGATGAGTTCACAACAAATGATGAGTTGCTGTCATCGTCGTCACACACGGACACTCAAGAAGGAGAATACTAGACGTAGTGGCTCAGACAGTGCTGCTTAGTTTGTGAACACAATAGATATTGCAGATGCTTAGGCTAGTATGGTACCATTAACATACAAAGTAGTACCGAGTCAGATGACATGACTTCAGTTATGCTAGCGATCTCTTCTGACTACCAAAAAGGGGCAGTTACAAAGTGGTCATCCGGCGGTCGTCGACCGCTCAGGGACCGGTTGGCAACCTCTAGGTGACCAATTTGGTCGCAAGGAGGTTGCAGATGCTGCGGCAATAACCTTCTTTGTGACCAAAGCGGTTACCCAGAGGTTGTCTACCATTTTCAGCACTTGCAATCAGTCACTGACCCATCATCAACCAATCACCGACCCAGCGCCGACCATTGTTTTTCTTGTTCTTTCTTGCTTTGGTCGCAAGGAGATCACCAGCTTTTGGTGGCAAAGTTGTTGCAAAATGGTCGCAAATTGTCGCAAGCCATAGTATTACTGAGGCCTTAGAAGAGCGATATAACCTTACAACTGGCACAGGGTTAGCAACGGTACCGGCCGGCCCCAGTGGTGTACTAACTATCTGAACAGCTGCCAGGAATGCTTCAAGCCGTACATGGTGAGTTATATAGTACGCACACACTCAAAACATAAAACACTCATACCTCAGGATCGAGTGAACACTTCTAAGCCTTCCTACACTTTTTCTAATAGATTTTTTTGTAATTTGATACAAACAAACGGGATCAAGTTTGTAACTGTCTGCAACTATTCATTGTTCTGGGTAAATATTGGGTGACCAGGCCACTGGTACCAATCCCTGATATACCACTCAGTCACATTATCCTGACACTGAGCCCACGAGTCCTTGCCCTATCCTAATAATGCTGAGCACCTGGCTAGGAATCGACAAGTATACATTTTTATGTCATTGATTTGACTCGACCAGTGTTTGAACCCGTGGGTTCGAATGCCATGATCTACCAAAACTGGCGACGGACACTCTACTCATTGGGCCATCCTGTCTGGTTCCTACTCAAGAAGTCCACTGTAGTTTGTTTGTTGTTGTTTTATGTCCTAGCAACATCTAAGGTCATATCAGGATTGGTACCGACTTGTGACAGTGCGCACTCATGGTGCCTTTATAGTGCTGCCCCACTGGAATACGAGGCCTTAACGAAAGACTAGAGTCCGTGTTGGAAAGAGCGAGAAGTGTAAATCTCAGGTTAAACCCAAACAAATCCAAGATATGTATGACACAAGTGAACTATGTGGGCCATGTACTGACTCAAGAAGGACTCAAACCCAATGCTGAACTCCTGCAAGCGATTGTAGAAATGCCCATGCCCACAAGTAAAGCAGATATACAGCGTTTCCTAGGGATGGTAGGCTATGTGTCAAAATTCATCCCAAATTTTTCAGAAATATCAAAGCCATTACGGCTGTTATTAAATCGTGAAGTTGCATGGCTTTGGGATGAGGGCCAACAAGAGTGTCCGGAGTGTCTACCTCTCATAAGGCAGGACTCGACCGTCTGAGCCCCAGTATACCACTTACTCTTCCCAGGTGCGTTCTGACAACTGTCTGTCAGTTCACACCTGATACCCCTCTCCAACAAATTCATAAGCAAGAAAGGGAAGACAAGTCACACAAGATTGACAGTGAAGAAGTTGCGCTTTATTGGCATCAACTCCTGTTCACCTACTGGCGACCTATCAACAGATCATCATTACTCTCTTTAGTATGTATAGGAATCAGTGCCTTCAGCCCATTGAACCGGAGTCCCATGGTTGTTGCACACAGCTCAGTTTGTATATGAAAGGTGGAGCCTCAGACAGAGGGTCTGGGTTCCTGGCCAAGAGAAGTGTGTGTTCACTTCCAGAGTCCATCCAGAAGTGTGTCTCCTTCCAGAGTGTCTGGAGAAGTGTCTAAAATAATCTATATCAGAATGAGGCATGTGTGGTCAGGTGGTGCAAGGGGCGCAGGTGAGTGGGCCTCCGACAGCCAGCCAATCAGACACCCTCTACAGCCTGGGGGGCGACACCCTAATAGGGGCAGCTGTCACTCAACCCCAGCTGCAGGTGGTGTCCATAATGTATGCAGGAGGGCTGGGTATGCTTGCCCATCGGCCCTGTGGTAACAGGTAGTTGCAGACAGTTACAATAAACATATATTAAAAATGTCCTTACCCTCCACTTGCACTCTGACTGGTGCATAGAGGGAACATTTCACCAAATATTAACTCTCTCTTATATAGGAACATCTCGTCATAATCTCAGGCGCCATGTGTTATCATATTTTCCACATAGTCTCATATGTCACACATCGAGTGGGGCACCCATTGCTTTTCTGTTACATAACCTTGGTTCCCACTCCGTCGCCCAAGAATAATAATGCTCTCTGCCAATATATAATTCCGAACCGAAAATCCGTATATTTTTACAGCTTGTTATCGTCCATGCTATAGTTAGGTTACATAGTAGTGGACCAGCAACGAACGCAGTTGCCAAACTATACACATCCATAACGTGGCAACCAGTGGACAATATATCACGCACAGCATGTGTGCCAAACACGACAGTAACATTCCCATTCTTTTATCAGTTACAACTCACTCTATGTATGGCAACGGATTTAAACCGTCATCTGTTGCCAGTACAACGTGGCCATAGTGGTTGTTAAATTAATAATGATGGCGCATTTAGTGCTGTATTAAAGCTGCATAGTCAGATGGAAACTTCAAATTTTCAAAACCAAACCAATTATCTAGATTTGATTCTCACTA
>JASIRB010000078.1:0-115658 GCA_030323885.1 Branchipolynoe longqiensis
TAGCTGGTATTTGTATTCCAAATGGTGTGTCAAAAGTTTACCCCTATAAAATTACTTATGATTTTGAAGCATTTAAAAAAAAAAAAAAATTGTTCAAATACAAAAAAAGGTAAAAATAGAGGCAAATCATATACCATTATCAGCCAGTGTAGCATCGGATTTCCCTGAATATGAAGAACCTATTTGCTTTATTCGTAAAAAAGATAACGATTCAGATAATTTAGTTGAACAAGTGTTTTTGTATATTCATGATTTGGCAATTCTTATTGGAAACAATGTAAAAGATATGTTTCAGGTGACTTTAATTACATTAGATAATATTATAGAAGAGGCCCTTGCGTGTGAAAAGCAAACTAAAAATGGAAGAAAATGGCATGTAACGTCTCACCCGTTTGTTAAATTGAAAAAGAGGTTTCTTAATTGGATATATCAAGTTCAATAGTGGAAAATATGATTTAAACTTAATCAAAAAAGAATTTCATCAATTTTTACATAGTCACCAAGAAAGTGTGCAAGTTATTAAACGAGGTAATCAATATTTGTCTATTACAACAGAACATATGCTACTTCTTGATATTTTTAATTATCTTGCGCCTGGATATAGTTATGATTCATATTTGAAAGCTTTTACTAAAAACAATGTTAAGGGATATTTTCCATATGAATGGTTAACTAGTGTTACAAAACTAAACAATACAACGCTACCACCGAGGCAGTGTTTTTATAGTTCGTTAACAAAAACTACAATAAGTGAAGATGCATACAACACTTGTAGAAAACTTTGGAAAGAACGTAAAATGAAGACATTTAAAGATTATTTGATTAATTATAATAACAGTGATGTAAAGCCGTTTGCTACAGCATTAAATAACCATGCTACTTTTTTTAAAGAACATAATATTGATATGTTTAAAGATGGAATATCATTACCAGGTTTAACTTTAAGATTTCTTTTTCAACAAATAAATTCAGCAGCACCATATGTTCTTTTTAATAATCGAGATAAACATTTACATGAACTTGTTCAAGATCATTTAGTTGGTGGACCTTCAATTATTTTTCATCGTTATCATGAATCTGGTATAACAAAAATACGAGAAGTTGACTTTGGTGATGAAGCTAAATTATGTCAGCATATAATAGGTGTAGATGCAAACTCGCTTTACTTAAAATGCATTTCTGAAGAGCATTGTTCAGGTTTTTATATAGAACGACGAAGGTGTACTAATTTTAAGGCTGAGATCTGTCAAAAAACAAGTATTATGGCCTTGGAATGGATACAATATACAGAATACATTAACCAAATAAAATTGAAACATCAATTGAAAGGTGGTGAAGTTATGATAGGTGGTCGCAAAATCCCTGTTGATGGCTTTCATGTTGAAACTGGGGACATATATAATCTCAATGGTTGTTATTGGCATGGTCATGATTGCAATTTAACGACAAAAATGAATGCTGATGAAAAACTTAATAGACAAGTTCGTACTCAAAGAGTTTATGAATATTTAATAACATTAGGCTATAAAGTTACTATTATGAAAGAGTGTGAATGGAATCAATTAAAGCAATCTACTGCAGTTGCTAATATTATAAAACACTGGGCTATTCCAAAACCAAAGTATAACAAAAAACCTTTGACAGAAGTGGCAATTTTACAACAAATTAAAAATGGAACTATTTTTGGTTTAATTCAAGTAGATATTATAACACCTGAATCGTTGAAACCGTATTTTAAAGAAATGACACCCATTTTCAAAAATGTTAATGTTGCAGTAAAAGATTGCGGTGCATATATGGCTGAATTTGTCAAGGAGCATAAAATTACAAAACCACCTCAACGAATGCTTATTGGTAGTTATTTTGGAAAAGAAATTTTGCTAGGTACACCGCTTTTAAAATGGTATATAAAGCATGGTTTAAAAGTAGTAAAAATATATCGTGTAATTCAGTATCTACCACATAAAACATTTGAAGATTTTACCTATGAAGTTACTTATGCTAGAAGAACTGGTGATCTTAATTCTGAAAGTAAAATTATTTCTGATTTGTATAAACTTTTGGGAAATAGTTCATATGGTAAAACTATTACAAATAAGAAAAAGCCTACAAAAATAACATATGTCAATAGCGAAAAAACTAGTAATTTGATTAATAATTGGCGCTTTACACGAGCAACTGAATTAACTGGTGGTTTATATGAAGTTGAAATGCAATTACAAAAATCAAATTTAACTTACCTTTACAAGTTGGCTTTATGGTATACCAATATGCAAAGTTAAAAATGCTACAATTTACATTTGATTTTTTAGATAAATTTGTTAGCCGTCAAGACTATCAAATATGTGAAATGGATACAGATAGCCTTTACATGGCACTCAGTGGTAATTCTATGGATGCTGTAGTTAAACCACATCTGAAAGCAGAATATTTTAGAGAAAAACCTAAATGGATTCCAACAGCTGTGTGTAATGAACATCTTGATGATTATGTTATAACTCAAATTAATTCTAGAAAATGGATACCAATAGAATGTTGTATGGTTAGCTTGAAATATAATTTACGAACACCAGGTTTGTTTAAAATTGAATGGGAAGGTGCTGGTATAATATGTTTAAATTCTAAAACATATACGTGTTTTTCGTATGAAAATCAAAATAAGGTGTGTACAAAATGTAGTGATAAAGGTGTTGTGAAAACGCAAAATTTACTTACTCCAAATGATTTTTTGAAAGTCTTAGAAACAAAGCAATCGCATTCAATAACTAACACAAATTTTAAGCTCATTAATCAGAAAATGCATACTTACTCAACTACTAAAATAGGTATAAGACATTTATATTTAAAAAGGAAAGTTTTATATGATGGAATTAGTACTGTAGTGGTCTGCACTGACCTCTCAGGCAAGGAGCCACATAGACAGGTAGGCGTGGGTAGCGTGTTGATATCAGGGAGCCTAGGTGGTGTAATGGTTAGCACACTGGCCCGGAATGCAAAGAGATGTGGGTTCGAGTCCCGCTCTTGGCGCAGGATTTCCCTTTTTCATAACCCCCACGACACTGGTTGCCGTGACCAGGATACTATACAAGCAATGCGCTGTATAGGTTGTAGAACTACCCTGTGTATGTGTAAGTTGCAATTGTTGCTGTTTGTATGTTATTTGTTGCTTTCATGACTTACAATTTCCTGGGGGTAAAGTGTAGTGGTCTGCACTGACCTCTTAGGCAAGGAGCCACTTAGACATAGGCGTGGGTAGCGTGTTGATATTTTTTCAGGGTGCCTAGGTGGTGTAATGGTTAGCACACTGGCCCGGAATGCAAAGAGATGTGGGTCCGAGTCCCGCTCTAGGCGCAATATTTCCCATTTTCATCACCCCCACGACACTGGTTGCCGTGATCAGGATCCTGTACAAGCTTTGCGCTGTATGGTTGTTGTACCTACCCTGTGTATGTATGTGTTAGTGCATTGCCTGTATGTATGTAATTGTAAGCATTACAAGACTTACAATTCCAGGGGGACGAGTGTAGTGGTCTGCACTGACCTCTCAGGCAAGTAACCACATAGACAGGTAGGCGTGGGGAGTGCATTGATATCAGGGAGCCTAGGTGGTGTAATGGTTAGCACACTGGCCCGGAATGCAAAGAGATGTGGGTTCGAGTCCCGCTCTAGGCGCAGTATTTCCCATTTTCATCACCCCCACGACAGTACTGTACCATTAGAGATTTAAAAGTGTATATTAACCTGTGAAACATAATAGGGTAACGAGTTCACTATAAAGGTTTATATGAACTTTTTCCCAACGACGTTAATTATATTACATAAATTGTATGTAAGGTGAAGGTTATTCAACAATTGCATTATATAAATTGCTTAGTAAATCAAAAGGTTACTTATATTATATAAATTTTGGTTAAAGTAAAGTTTATCTAATAATTTATCTGGCAACAACAACAACAATTACAATGGCGATTTTTTTCCGAAAGTATAACTTAAGACCCCTGAAACATAGATTAATAACCAGTACAAGCAATGCCCGTATTCAGGCTAAGGAAATAGCGGTGGCTTTTTCCAAAGAAAAAGTTGAAAGATGGTTAAAATCGATTTCAAATAAGCTGCTTCCACTTCCTTTAGAAGATAATTTAGAAAAAGAGACCAATGCCGTTGCACCCTCGCATTTTACAGAAAATTCCACACAGCAACTACCTTTTGAAACAACTGCATGTGGGTGTCCTATTCGCTTAACTTGGGAGGCCATCCATAAAGATAATATTCAATATTTTACTGAACCCCAAATACCTTCATGTGTAGATAGTGTCTTATATGGTACTTTAATTTCTAAAAGCATGAGTGCTTGTATTAGAACAGTGCTTATTGATTCAAGATATATTGGTTTAAGTATCAATGATGCAATTTTTGGTATTTATCTTTGGCATTCGCCACAGTGTAATTTAGTTGTCACTAGATATGTTATATTAGATGTTAACGCTCTCATTTTAAACAGGTATAAATTGTGTGTGTGCCAAACACACCCAAAGGGTGTTAGTATAGCTTGTTTAGAAGGTCATTTTGTATTAGATTATTTTAAATCAGAAATTATAGATGCTTGTTTTCAAATTCAGATACAAGTTAATCCTTGGAGCCATGATAATTTAAATAACCAAAACCAAATTTATTTTAGAGAAATTTGGTCAGCGAAAACAGCTTTTTTTTCTGGACCAAGTACTAGTAATGATTGGTTTCATACAATAAATCAGAATGGTGTATGGTGTTATTTAGCTTTAAATGAAGCTAAAAAACACCATACACAAGCAACATTTTTCTGTCAATGGTGCAAAAGGCCTGCCAATGGTGCAATGTTTTTATGCCCGAGTTGCACACGAGTACGTAAGGACTACCGAGGTAAAACTATATCTAGTTTATTTTTAGCTAATAGTGATGATTTGTGATCTTTAGTTAATCTTATCTTTAGTTTATTATACTTATATTGTGTTCTCCTTTAGTAAGATTGTCTGTGTATTAGTCTATTTAGTAACTTGATTTTGTTATTTCATCAACTTAAACCCATGTATATTAATGTACTTAGTTTGGTAAGAATCATATACATGTTTTTATGTCCAAGTTGCACGAGAGTACTTAAGGTTGTGTTTGCCTTTAGTAAGATTATCTGTATATTAGCCTATTTAGTAACTTAAACTCATGTATGTTAATGTATTTAGTTTGTTAAGAGTTATATACCATGTTCACCTTTGCATTTGTAAAAAAAATAAAAAAAATATTAATAATTATTTTAGTCTTACGCCTTTTTTATATAAGAAGAATGTCTTTTGGTAACACATTTAGTATATCACAAGGCGCTGGTCGAAATGGAACATTCATTAGTAGATTTTGATCCGGGGCTGCAAGGACCTTTCTCTATGATAATAGCTGGTCCTTCCAATTCAGGAAAAACACACTTAGTAAGTACACTGATTGATAATGCTGCCGAGTTAATAATTCCGCGCGTAGACAAAGTGCTTTACTACTATGGACAATGGCAATCAGCCTTTGAAAATATGAATACAAAAATTCAATTTAAACAAGGATTACCCTCAAAGGAAGAATTGGAATCAACTGAAAATGATGGTGATAAACTACACACACTTTGCATAGTGGACGATCTAATGAAGGAAACTGATAAAGAAGTGCTATGTGATATATTTACTAAAGGATCACATCATTGGTTTGTTTCAATAATCTACACAACGCAAAACATTTTTGAAAATACTCCAGCATACCGAACTATGTCAACAAATGCAAGTTATTTAGTCATGTTTAAAAATCCAAGAAATATGGCTCAAATAATGCCAATATCACGCCAGGTTTTTCCCGAAAAACCAAATTTGTTAACCAAAGTATATAACGGAGAAACAACGGAACCTCATTCATATATTGTAGCTGACTTCAAGCAAGAAACGCCTTATCAGTTTAGAGTCAGATCATCTATAACATCACCAACAAATCAACTTGTTTTCGTGGCGAACTAAGGTGGACAAAAAAAGAAGGATCATGGTGAAATATGCTTTTCAAAGATATAACAAGACATTATCGCATATGAGCAAAGTACCGGAGGAAACATGTCGACATCTTATTATATCTAGTAATGATGGTGTCATGGAAGCAATAAGTGAATTGTGTCGAAACCTATTTAACAATAATATTCCAGTTGACGACGAATTAAAGACAAAATTGGAACCGCACGTCAAAATAATACGCAAAATTGCAAAGAAAAAACTTAAAACCAAGAGCAAAAAGAAACTAATCGTAAACCATAAAGGAGGTCTTTCATTTTTACCGGGTTTATTAACAGCTCTTATACCAACTGTCCTAAGTTTGTTCAACATCAAAATTTGATACAAAAACACTTTATTAGTGTGCTAAAAGTCAGTTGTCAATTAACCACCATGGGTTATAAACGTTTAGCATTGATCGATCCATGCTTGGTTAAGCAACCTGGATTAAAATCTACATTGAACAAGGTCAAGGTAAATAAACACCAACATCAAAGTGCTGACTGGGCTAAATACAAGGAGAAAGCCATAAACAGTCTAAACCCTCACGCTGCTTTATTACAAGTTCTCCAGGATTCATATAGACATTTAAACGAATCGTTGTATGATGAAAATATAACACCCGAGGAGAGACTTCAACAACATAAAATGGAATTGAACAAAATTCAATTGTTAATTGATAAAAACAAATATTACTTGAATCATGATCTTCGGCAAAACCAAGAAATTACCAATGCTGAGCCAAATTAACATCAGAAAAACCGACACCTCAGTCATTTTTCATGATGAAACTTATGGATAATATACCAAAAATTAGTCGTTCAAAAACAAGACGTCTTGTTGCAGCTTTAGAAGAAAGCAGAAGTATTAAATGGAATACAAATGGAAACATTGTCAGTATAGAAGGAAGTCCTGCCTCAATCGGAAGTAATATTATCACTTTGCTTAATGATATGAGTGCTTTCAGGAAAACAAGACCAAGGAGACCACCTGGTGCTATACAACTACAGCAACTGATTGCGCAAATTGATCCCGATTTTAATTTTGTCAAAAATATGCTTTATCATCGAACAATTGAACCTCAACAAACATTATCCTCATTACATGCACCTAGAGTAGAATCACGGATATCTGCATCTACATCGTCATCATTGTCATCACCAGCCAGCAGCATCACTAAGAAAAGTAGATCTAAATTACCAAGATGGGTAAAGTAAAACAACGTACCAGTCTTCATGATAAAATTATAAATGTTTATACAAATCCAATGGAACCCAGAAGTTTTACAAGCAGTAGTAAACTTTTTAAACAACAGTTTCACAAACAAACCAAAAGTATTGTTGATGAAGCATTACAATCATTAGATGCCTATACAAAACACAAACCTGTTATACGAAAATTTTAAACGAAACAAAATAATCGTAGGAGGTAAAAACAAACAATGGCAAATTGACTTAATGGACATGCAAAAATTGGCAAAATACAACAAAGGTTTTAAATATATACTAACCGTTATCGATGTATTTTCTAAGTACGCTTGGGCAATTCCAATTAAAACCAAAAGCAATGAAAATGTGACTACTGCTGTCAAAAAGATTTTAGACAACGGTCACAAACCGAAACGAATTCAATCCGATAAAGGTACAGAATTTTTAGGTCGTATATTCCAAAATCTTTTAAAAACTGAAAACATTACTTTTTTTACAAGCGAAAATGATGAAATTAAAGCAAGTATTGTAGAACGCTTAAATCAAACAATAAAAGAAAAATTATGGCGATATTTTACCCATAATGGAACTTACAAGTATATAGTTATTCTTCAAGCCATGGTGCATTCATATAACAACACAATTCATAGTACTTTAAAGATGACACCAACTCAAATAACAGCAAAAAATCAAGAAAAAGATTTTACAATATCTATAAAATAAGTAATAAACAAATCAAACATGTGTGGCAAAAAACAAAAGACAGAACAGTGCAACTTGGTGACAGAATTAGAATAATTAAAACGCGTGGCGCTTTCAACAAAGGTTATGAGCCAAATTGGACAACTGAAATATTTACAGTTACAAAGTATCGAGGTAAACATGGCTGTATCATGACGGATGACAACGGTGAGGAAATAAAAGGCGTGTTCTATCCAGAGGAAGTGCAAAAGGTGCTGAAGTCTCAGACAGATACATACCCTATAGAAAGGGTGTTGAGGTTCAGAGGAAAAGGCAAAAGGAAAGAAGCATACATACGTTGGAAAGGATACAGCAACAAATTTGATCAGTGGATTCCAGCAAAAAACATAACAAAGATTACGTCATGATTTTAACACTTCCTAGTAACAGTTCGGAAAAGTATTATCCAAATAATACACTGACCGAATTTCGAACACATCTTGTGCAACCACTAAATTTTGAGATTTCACATGAAGTAGCATTATCGGAAATAACATTTCCAACACAATGGGAATGTCTTCCAAAAAAGCAACAAATTGTAATAGTTGCTTTACAAAGTGTGTATTCATTAGCCGAGATAAAAGCACAAAAAGACAAGTTGGCTGATGACACGCTACCTGACCCCATCACTGATGTAAACTGGCATAGACTTTTTAATGATGATTTAGACTATGCTTACAAAGACGATGAATATGATGGTGGTCATACGATTGAAGACCAAGATGAACAATTCATCGACTACACTGATAGTAATTACTGGACTTTTATAAAAAAAGAATTAATATTAAAACGCACAAGGAAGTTTGTTAAAAATAAACAATTTAAACTCCACTCTATGGTAAGAGATATTGCTACTTTAGCCAACCAAAAGATGCTGCAATGGACTACGATCCCACTGGATTATCCACTAATATTTAAAAATAATCAAGATTTTGTTGGATATCTGAATGATATTATTAGCTCTGCTGTAAAAGAAAATATAACTTTTTTGAAAAGCCCCTATAAAAATAAGAAGACAATATTTACTTTTAGAAAAGGTTGCGATATGATTAAAATCAAACCACCAAGACATTGCGCAATATATTTAACACCGGGCCTTTCAAAACTCTTGGGCTTCAACGATCAACACATGTTTTACTGGAGAACTCAATCGGTATTACCGATGGATGTATTTGGAGATATTTATTCAGTTTACGTTTATTGTGACTTAATCGAGTCAAGACCGGTCGCTGATCAAATGGCTCAACTTTTACGTGTGGTTGCGATTGATCGTAGCGGTCGCAGTGGATTTGTGCAAACTGTCAGTTTTCAACACTTGGACTTTTTTGCTATGCGAGCTAATGCCATTGACACTGTTGCTGTGTATTTAAAGGATCGAGCTGGATGATACATACCATTCCAACGAGGAGAAGTCACAGTATCGGTACTATTACGGCCAAAAGAAGTATAATTTTTTTTAAACCAGAAAAATGAATACCGGATATGCTTCCTACTACAAACATCAAGTAGGCTCTGGTAACATAGCTGTTTACAGAGGAAGAATAAGTCAACGTGGTCATGGTAACGGTGGTATGCTTAGCGGCCACACCGCTTTTCAAATCTCTTGGAAAATCGTTGTTGAGAGCTGGCATGGGTGTAGCAGGCGATGTGTTATCTGGAGAAAATATAAAGCAGTCATTGACAGAGGACGCAGTGTAGGCAAGCAACTAATTCAAAAAGGTGTGAGAGCGTTATCATCCTCGTTACCAGCACCACCTAAAAAAAAAACGACGCAAAAATCCAAAGAAAACGCAAACGCGTAAACGTGTAAGACAAACTGGTGGTAGCAGTGTTGGAAAAGCTTCTACTCGCAAACGACGCCGAAAAGTTTCTAAAAGAACAAAAAGTGATTTATTTGGACACCTTTAGTGGATATAAATAAAGTCGCATAACACTTTAAGACATCAGACGAAGACACATCTTGGAAGGAAACACACACTTAAAAGGCGCTAGTCGTGTACAATTTTTTTGATATAAAATATACATATCATCATGGCCAACCATCGCGAAGAATGTAGCGTACACGAACTGGATTTACACTAACGTACACCTTTGCAAACTTCTGTTGTTTCCAGTGAATACGTAAAACTTAAACCTGTGACATCATTAACAGATAATGCTACAATCGAATTTCACATACATAAATTTTCCAAATACACAGATTTGTCAGAAACCGTATTGGAATTAGAAGTCGATATTGTGAAAGCAAGTAACCATGCAACTCGTGTTACGCTAGCTGATGCCTGTGCCCGGTAAATAATTTTGGTGCATCCATGTTTAAGGATATTCAAGTGTATATCAATGACCGAAAAATATCTGGAAACCAAGACAACCATCCATACAGAGCCTACATCGAAAATCTACTGAATCGTTCAAAAGTGGACAAAAAATATTGGATGTACAATGAAATGTGGCATGCTGACACAAATGGACGCTTTGACGCAAGAGATGCTACAAACCATGGATTTACTGAGAGGCAAAAACGTGCTATAGATGGGTCAATTACCATGGTCATTCCATTACATATTGATATAGCACACCAACACAAACTGCTTCCATCGAGCACAGACATTCACTTTAGGCTAATGCGAAGTTCCTCCGCTTTTTGCCTAATGGGTGAAGAAGACCATGAATTCATTCCATTGATAAAAAATGCTTCATTAAGAGTTTGGCAAGTCGTGGTATCTGCAGAAGTTGCACTTGTTCATGAAAAAGCCGTATCGGGCGCACCATTTGTGTATCCAATGCAACGCACAGAAACTATCAGCCATGTTATCCCTACCGGAAATCACAATGAAACATACGTTTTATCAAATAGTGGTCAACTTCCAACACAAACCGTTATCGCGTTTATGGACAATGACGCATTTATTGGCAAAGCCACCAAAAATCCTTTCAATTTTGAAAACAAGTCTATCACAAGTCTTCAATTAATCATGAACGAACAAAAATTTCCATCAGATGCGTTTAAACCAGATTTCCAACGAAATATGTACGCTCGTGAATTTGATGCCCTTTACAGAAACTTGGGTCAAGTTAATTGCGATGGAAACTGCGGTATTTCTTATAAAGCATTTGCTGAAGGTTACGCACTATTTGTATTTGATCTAACTCCGGACAGATCGAACAATATGTGTCGAACAAACTTACTTAAGAATGGTCAACTATGTGAAGAAATCACTTTCAATAATGGATTAACCGCTTCAACAAGTCTGGTCAACTACCTGGTTTACGACAACACCCTCTACCTAACTCAAGACAGGCAACCCGTCACAGATTACCACTTGAGCTAAATGAACGCGGCAACCATTGCAAGGCTGTTGAACCAAACACCCTATTGCAAAAACAAGTTCCTGGGTGTTTTTCCTGAGGACTCCATACCTGTAAATCCCAAGGCAAACACTTGTTTCATCGCTAATACTGATTTAGCCAAAAACCCCGAAACACATTGGATTGCATTTTACGTTACCTGTATTAAACGAGTCTATTACTTTGATCCTTATGGCTTACCACCTTTAAAAGCTCATAAACATTTCAATGCTTTTTTACAACAATCAAAATACAAATGGTTGTATAACAAAAAACAATTACAACACATAACGACTTCAACTTGTGGAGCTCACTGTATACACTTTATTCGAGAAACATGTCAGACAGGCAATCCAAAACAAACTGTACTCAAAATGACTCAAAAGCCGCTATTAAACAACTTGATAGTAATACACAACCTGATCAACTATCGGAAGTATTAGCATTACATAAAAATGCATTACTAACCGCAAAAACCAAAATATATGTTGAAACGAAAGCAATTATACAATACGAAAAAGACTTGAAAAACTGTGAATTATGTGGTGGAATAAACCCGACACCATTTTACTCGGGTTATCTGCTGAAAAAATATGACGAACGAATTCAGAAGGAAGTTGCCACAACGAAGAAACAAGAAAAAAAGAAGTCGATTGTGCATTTTGATCAAACTGATTTAGACTCTGATTCTGAAACTAATATCAAAATATTTCAGAATTGGTCTAAACAAACCAAAAACATTATGGTTCCAATCAAATTATACAAAGCAGATTTCTATGATCGTGAATTAGGTTGCTTTTCAAAAGAAATGAATGCTGATATCGTACAACAATTGACTAATATATCTACATTGGTAACAAATATGGCAACTTCTTCTGCATATGTAACCACTGCTGCAAGTACAATTGCCAAGCGTACAAAATTACCTACTATGTGTGAATTAAATTGTATTGCAACAAAAGCTGAATCCTCTGATTCTGATGAATATTATATTTAAAAACTTGTCATTGTCATTTGAATAAAAAGAATTGTGTCATTCTATCTTCTTGTGTTCTTTCTTTTAAAATCTAAATGACATCAGCAATGGATTAGATCAGCACCAAATATAACTAAATTACAAATCAACACCGGATGTCATACATTTCCGGTTTCAGTTTCAGTTTGGCATTATGGTCGATGTTTATAAAACCACCGCTATAACCACCGAAAACACGTGGCCAATGTTGTCAAATAATGGCAACCTTTGTTCCAAATCCACACACCAACCACCCAAAAGCACATGGCATTCGTGCTTTAAATCGCCCGCCAAAATTAAATAAATTCCACAATAAGCACGTGGCAATATTTACATTACCCCCCCCACTAACCCCCCAAAGCATGTGGCAATTGTTACATTACCCCAACACAAACCCCCCCAAAAGCACATGCCTAGATTACAAAACCAGACCAAAAATGGACACCAACCAACGTTTGTATCGGTCAATCATCCAAAAATCAACGTTTGTATCTGCCAATCATCTGAATACTCAAGCTCATTGCTGATACCAAAATAGGCCACGCCCCCTGTTGTGGGGGTGCACACAGTCACAGACATTCGGAGGCATGATTTTCGTGATGGAGAAAAAATTCGTGAAAAACGAGCCAAAAAGCCTTATAGTGTCGCCAACGAGGGGTACCACCGCCATAGACCCAAGCATTAACGGGAGAATGGCACTTGGGACGAAATTTTCTAGGTTACCCCCCCACACTTGACCTAATTTCTTCGAGCCTTATTTGCGCATAGGCGTGACCTAGATACATAAATTAGCATAAATTAAACAAATGCAGCCTTCCTATTGGCTGAGAGAAAACACCCTCCCACCCGACGACCCACCCTGGACGGTCACGTGACCAAATACTCTACGCTGATTGGCTGGATTATTCTTACTTCCCTCCCCATAGGGTACTATACGTTAAATATGTCCTAGACTATTACTACTAATATGTAGTCAAGATAAAAACTAATGCATTGAATCCTGCACACAATTGTCTATTTGAGCAACATGAGGAATCCAGGTATGAAGCCAGGCCAAATTACATCTGGCCACTGAGGCTCCGAATGAAAACTCTGCAGGCCTTGGGCGTGGATTTGGACGTGTTGGAGGATGCCAAAGTCCCAGAACATCCCCGTGGTCATTTAGGAAGCCATCGGTTATCCTCTGACTCACGAAACTGAGGAAGTCTGGGACACATCGAGTCGAGTACCACGGACTGCATGCAGAGATTCAAGGCCAGTTTGCTGACCACTTCTCCATATACACTGTACACCAAAGCCGGGTAGCTGCTGCGGCAGTCTGCCGACGGGAAATATTTGGCTTACACTTGCCCGATCAGAGCTCGATTTTCACTGCAGAAGCCCGAGCACTCCCTCTTGCCTTGGAGTGTCTCGAGGTATCCAACCACACTAACTATGTTATATACAGTGATTCATTCTCTTGCCTCCTGGCTGTTGCTGGACTGAAGACGAATCACCCTATTCTAGCAACGGTCATTTATAAAATGAACCAACTGGCAATGGATGGGTATGACATCCACCTGTGCTGGGTGACTAGCCATGCCGGCATACAAGGAAACGAACGAGCTGATCGGGCTGTGAAGAAGGCCCTGAACTGCGATCTTGAACCATGTCTGATCCCTCAGTCTGATCTGAAACCACTCATATCTACCCACATATGATCCAAATGGCAACATGAGTGGGATGAAAACATTAATAAACTTAAAGAAATTGAACCATCTGTGGGAAAAGCATCACAGACTCATGCGGGAGGTCGGCGGGACCAAGTGGTCCTTAGCTGCTGCCGTATTGGCCACTTGTGGCTTACATATGCTTTTCTGCTCAAGGGGGAACCTCCCCCTGAATGTATTGGGTGTCAGTCCCCGCTGACACTCAAACACATTTGACTAAGTTCCGTTGATTTTTTGGCCCTGCGCCAACAGTTCTACACTGCAGACAGTATGCATGACCTTTTTACTAAGGTAAAACAGGAAAACATTTTAGCCTTTTTGAGGGCAGCTGGACTGTACCACCTCATATAGTTTACTAAATAGATTCTATCAATTATTAATAAACCTTTTCTTTTTCTATGGGAATTTTGTTTTCACCTTCACACCTCAATATATGTTTATGTGGCTGTCTAATTTAATGAGTGCCTATTGGCACATAATTGATTGTCTGCTTTTACATGTAAAAGCGATGGTTTGAACAAAAAACAAACATTTCTTGCCGTGAATATGGCCTATGCTGCCGACACAGCGTAAAGCAACCACCAATCAATCAATCAATCTTTTTCTTCCTTTTTTTTCACCACGAGGAGGTGGAAGAGGGGAAGGAAGAGGATGATGAAACGTTGATGATGGTGCCATCGTCATTGTCTTCGCTGTCAAGTTATGTTTCGAAAACACCGCCTGGCCGTTCAAAGCATGTAGAGGAGGAAAAGAGGCGTCAGGAGTCCTCAAAGGTTGATCTTTTTTCCTTGACTTCTTCTTCTGCTGTGGTTTTTCATTGATATCAAATTTATCAATAACATCTCCATCAACATCAACATCAACTGCAACATCATCATCATCAATAAGATTGGTGGGTGCTATGGTGTTGTTTTTACTCCCCTCTTCATTCTTATATCGGAGGTAGGAATCATGTTATGGTTAAATACTTCCTCATGATAAGAAACCCGGATGGATTCCTGAATCTGTCCGGGCTGTCTGGGATATCCAATGTGTCGAACCTGAACATTGAGGCGCAGGAGCTGTTCGTGCCCGGGGACCTGGACACCCCCCCAAAGGGCCAGGACCAGGCCCCAGATAGTGATAAGTGAACAGAAGTAACAGTATTTATTGTGTGCATGCCTGAACATATGTATATATTTGGTATTCTTTTTTCTGATTTTATGTGATGTCTTATTTTTGAGTGCCTGCCTGTACATATGTATATATTTGGTATTCTTTTTTCTGATTTTATGTGTATGTCTTATTTGTGTATGCCTGCCTGTACATATGTATATATTTGGTATCTGTGAGGAATCTAAAAACTTGTTGTAAATAAAAAACTATTTGTATTGTAAACAAGATTTTGGTCTCTGAGTGTATTTCTCAGTAAATATTATCATATCATTATTATAATAAGTAATACACAAGTCCCCCCCAAAGGCCTTTGCCCATATGGCATTATATGAAAACCCTTTCTTCTCCCCCCCCCCCCCCCTTAAAATAACTGACATGTAAATTTTGTCAGTCTTATGGCCCTGTCACACTACGACGTAACGACGTCGACGTAGGGAGAACGTGAAGAACGTTGAACTTCTCGGCGTAGTATGCAAATTTGGGCAGAAGTTGAACGTGGATGCAGCGTAGTGGACGAGAGCGTAACGTTGGTAAAGCCTAGTGATACCGTCATTCAACGAGAGAGGTCAACGTAATGACGCTCACGGAACGTTATGAATGTTATTCCATCGCCAGAAGAACGCTACGTGACGTTAGCTATGTCATGAGACGTTGAACGTATGTTGAATGCACGTTCTCCTGACGTTCTCCTGACGTTCTCTGACGTTGTCCTGACGTTCCCATGACGCCCCGTGGGCATTTGCACTTGGTTTAATGGGGGTCAACGTAGTGGAACGTAGTTGAACGTAGTGAGGAGCGTTGGAATAACGTCCGTTTAACGTCATTGACGTTCGCTGAACGTGAACAGAACGTACGGCGAACGTAAACCCTTACGTTCGACCTACGTCAAAACTTTTGAACATGTCCAAAACATCGACGTAACTCGACGTAACACGACGTAATGTGACGTAGCTCGACGTCAGTCTAACGTCATTATGACGTCATCATAACGTAATCCAACGTACATCAACGTAATGACGAAATATCACCACGTTAGGCTCACGTTCGCTCATTACGTTGGAGTGTGACAGGGGTATTATATAGAATGTATGTGGACACTTTGATTATTGTCTTTTATGTACATACGCACATTAGGGGATCAAGCCCCCCCCCCCCACACACACACACCAGGCGCGGTGGCCGAATCGGTAGAGCGCACCGCAGGCTTCCCGGGGGTTCGTTTGTTTGTTGTTGCTTTATGTCCTAGCAACATCTAAGGTCATATCAGGACGGGTACCGACTTGTGACAGTGCCCACTCATGGCAACTTTATAGTGCTGTCCCACTGTGAAACCAGGCCGCTGGCACCATGACCTGATGTCCCACTCAGTCACATTATCCTGACACGGAGCCAACCAATCCCTGCCCTATCCTAATAATGCCGAGCGCCAAGCTAGGAAGTGACAACTATCCATTTTTAAGTCATTCGTTTGACTCGACCAGGGTTTGAACCCACGATCTACCAGAACGGGAGACGGGCGTTCTAACTCATTCGGCCATCCAGTCTGGTCTCCCGGGGGTTCGAATCATGGCCGAGTTAATGCAATGACTTATACAATTGATACTTGTCGCTCCCTGGCCTGGTGGTCTGCATTAGTAGGATAGGGCAAGGACTGGTTGGCTCAGTGTCAGGATAATGTGACTTAGTGGGATGTCGGGTTATGATGCCAGCAGTCTGGTCTCCCCGTGGGGCAGCACTATAAAGTTGACATGAGTGCACACTGTCACAAATCGGTATTGGTACGAACTACTATATATTATATGTACACCAACATTTTGATAATGGTTAGTATTGCAGTTTGGGCTATTTTCCATTCCGACCAGGTATAGCAATACCTCAGGGAGTTTGATGCCCCTGCCCTGCAGAGTTGTAAACCACTGCCTTGTGGTCTAGTTTCTTGACAGAACGGAAGGCTAAGGGAGCAAACCCTAAACAGAAAACCATGTCACTGTGGCAGCATTAAGGGTGGTTGATGTATGGAACTCCCAACATCTCCCAACCAGCCACTGCAGGGAGAAATAGTTTTGTGCCTGTCGGGATATGTTCTTACCGGTGGGAAACCTCTATTTGCTCCCAGAGAGAGTGTAGAGAGCTAAATGGAGAGCAGCAGTGAAGTAATGAAAGCAGTCTTTGTCGCATCGCGACCGACAGCATGATGATGTACAGCATGATGTACAGCGACCGACAGCATGATGATGTCGGTTAAGCCAAGCGATCGGTTAATTCAAACAAAGTTCTAGGTTCCGTTCAAAATACTACCATTTATCATATAAAAAAGTTGGTACCATCTCAGATGACCTTATAAACACATGCAAGTTTGGTTTAACCATACTGGAAGTGGCCTGAGGTCCGATAATTTTGTTTGGATTAACTGATAATTTGGATCAACCGACTTTGGTTTAACCAAATTTATTATATGATAAATGGTAGTATTTTGCCGGGCCGCCGAAACAAGTTTGGATTAACCGATCGTTTGGTTTAACCAAGTTTGGTTTAACGGGGTTATACTGTATATATGAGCCTGTCTCAAAAGGTGATAACTCTTTTTTTTTTGTCTATTGTAACGATTGACACAAAACAGCACAGAAATGGTTACACTGAAAACACAAGGATATTTGCTTCAAATCAATATGTATTCTATTGGGATTGTGAAACACCATGTAAAAAACTAATTAGTTTATCCCGAGCAAATGCATAAGCAGATGGTATGTTGATCGTTACAATGAACAAAGTTTTGTCCCATATTGCTTAGCACCTTTTGAGACAGTCTCATATATAAGTAATTATAAGTATCTATCAGTATTTATAATAACAGATACCTGTAGTCTGTACTCACCACCACACGAGAGCTCACTGGGTCCTGTTGCAAATCAGGCGATTGTTGCCTCTGAAGATTCGACGTCACCACATACAGACTGACTTTAATATTTGAACCACTATAGAGATGGGTCAGACTTTAGGTGAAATGCACAATTGGCACATAATTCCGAATTGTGGTTGATTCGGGGGAAAGCCGGGTACCCACCACGCCCCCAAGCGGCAGAGACGAACAACAACCAAAACCTCCCCTCGCACCTAGCCATTCGGTTTCACTTCCTAACACGGCAAACATTTCACAAAGACAGGGACGTACCCTACTCCTCCGTCGGCACCCACAAACTGCCACCCACTTAAAAAAAGTCAAAGAGTAAAATGCAGTGGACACGACAAACGTCATGACCTATCGGTAGGCCTGCGAAGCGTGCCACACGGAGGTCCCGACTGGAGCAGGAGCAGGAGCAGCTCGACGTGTCAATCCAAAATGGCGCCGACGCTGCGTCACCTACGCACCGGCGGCCCACAAATCCAAAACTGCCCACAGCCACCTCCACGACAGAAAAACGCCAGGAGGAAATGATGCCACGGATGCAACAGACCATGGAGACCATCATACCATGGAGGCGAGGTGGAAGCGAGTGGAGGAAGACGTCTTGCGACAGGAGAGGGCGCTCACGGATGCGACGGGCCCCGGCCGCCCCTCCAGCCAGCACGGCGGAAGGCCGGCCCCGCCCCAGTGCCCGGACAGTCTCCCCACGACCCCTGGCCTACCTGCCGGGCGATTTGGACGGCGAGATCCCGGAGGCGCAATTTCATGGGAAACGCCCCCCCCCCCTCGCTCCGGCCCCGGCAAGAAAGATGAACCCGGACTCGCTACCCCGCCGCCGTGTGCCTGGACACTGACAACGCCACTGCGAGATCCACGGATACCACCCAGACGACACCCGCTACCGTAGCCCGTGCTCTACGGCCGAGGAAGCCATGCGAATCATCGCGGCCATAGCCGACGCCAAGTCCTACAGCCGCAAGAAAGGTATTTCATCCAAATACCTTTTTCCGTATGACTTGATAGAGGGGGGATGAGGGAAAATCGGTTAAAAAAGGTGAAGCCACCCGCGAGAAGTATGCTCTGGGGCTCAAGGGCCTAGAAACCCAGCTTCCCCGCCCGTGCCCGGGCGGCCCTCTCAGCCCACCAGGAAGCCGTGGCGCAGGACATTTGCACACTTCTCTGGAATATCGTGCGCCGGTATTCCGAGGAAACTTTTACATGGATCGCCACGGCATCCCTCCAGCCATGTGTGAGGCGGCCATCGCCGATCACAGCCCTACGGATTGAGGTGATCGCCATGGCCGGACACACCGCGGCCGCGGTGAACGGCACTATGGCCGAGGCAACCAAGATGGCTAAGTCAGGCCCGGAGGCTCGAAACACCTACCACAGGGCGGTTATGGGTGCCCCCTGCACGGTGATAAGGTGCTCAAGGGAGAGTCGCATGGCACAGGGAGCCAAAAGCTGGCGCATGTACGGTGCATAATAACAAACCATGCCGAGGCTACTCAAAGTGCTCGCGCGAGAAGGGAGTGGCGAAAAAGACATTGCCAGTTTTTTAGAAGGCAGGTGGGGCAGCCTCCCCACCCCCATATGGCACATGACATCGGAACTTCCCCTGACCGCAACTCAGCATACGGCAACCAAGGCACCCAAGGCACCCCCGGTAAACTTTCATATCTGCATGTTGACACTCTCGCGGCGGAGCCACATGGCTTCTCCCCTCACCAACACACTCACCAACACACTCACCAACACACTCCCCGTGACGTCACTGGGATTCCCCCATGGGACGTCGGCACGGCCGCTGGTTCTCGGCTGCGGTGTGGCGATGGTTCTGGGTCGCCGGGTCCCGCCCCTGGGTTTCCCCCTAATTTGCATACTGACCTACATAACTGATCCACTGGTGCCCCGGCGGCAGTCCACGGCGCCCGTCACCATCGGTGGGAATACCCCCGGGGAACCCCCCCCCCCGGTGACGACACAGCGGGCGATCAGACAACAACAAACCCAGGTAGCCCTCCCCCACTGTACGTGATGTTCGTCCGCTGCCTCCGGGGGCAGCTTCCATGCCCCACCATCAGGCTTCGGCCCAGGCCGGCCACCCCCCCCCCCCCCAACCCCTTGGGCCTCTCGGAGCCGGTCGATGCAGTGATCGACAGCCTACACCAGCAGTCGCTCCCGGTCGAGGTGCGTTGTGGGCCTTGCCCCTGGCAGTACAAAAAGACATCGATGCTATATGGCCCGTAATATCTGGCAGCGCCTGCAGCCGGTAGGTACCCTGATTATGCGGCGGCGTATGATGCCGCCCATGCCGCGCTTCGCCCGAAATTTTTGGCCGCCTGCGTCCCCATCACATCGGGACTCTACATCGATGCATGCAGGAGGGCCCTGGCCGACCACCCGGACACCACCCTGGTCGACCAGCTGGAGTTTGGATTCCCGGCGAACTAGTCCGCGTCGACACCCCCCATGCCCACCTATCACAACCACCATGAGGACCCAGGCCACAGCCACTTCGCCACCCAATACGTCGCATCATCGTCGACTTGTCGTACCCCCCTGGGAGAAGCGTGAATGCAGGCATTCCCCGCGGCCTACACCCTCCCCTCGGTCACCGACCTGGGCCACAGGCTCGTCCGGGAGGGACAGGGTGCATTCTCCTGGACCATGGACGTCGCCCAGGTATACTAGCAACTCCACGCAGACCCCTCTCTGCCGCCCTGTTCAGCATTACCATCGACAACAAGACCTACGTCGACATCGCCCTCCCATTCGGCTGCAGGACCTCTGGCGCCGCCTGCATTCATGTCACCTCGGCCATCTCATGGCTCCTGGCGCACGTCGAGTTCTTCTCCATCGTCTATGTTGACGATTTCGTGGGCTGTGAGGCCTCCTACCTCCACGCCTGCCGGGCCTTCGATGCCTTCCTGGCCCTCTGCGCGAGCCTCGGCTTCGAACTCTCCTCCGACAACTGCTCCCCCCCTGCGGTGAAGCTTTCATGGCTGGGTTTCGACATCTGCTCCCAGCACATGGTGATCAGTATCCCCAGGCCAAAGCTCGATCAGGTCATCGAGGAGTGTGGAAGATGGCTCTCAAGGCCCTCCCTCACCAGGAAGGCCCTCCAGTGCCTCATTGGCAAGCTCACGCACATCAACAGATGGTTTGCTAGGATGGTTTGCTAGGATGGTTCATGTGCCGCCTGCTGCAGAGCTTGCGCACTCTCCCCCCCCGGGCATCGCCGAGGTGGACCTCAAGCTCCGGAAGGACATCTGCAGGTTCTTCGACTATGCGGCTGGAGGGAATGGACTATGCCTCCTGCCTGCTCCGGTCCGCCCCACCTGGGTCATCTAGTGCAACTTGTGCCTCACCGGTGGGGGTGCGTTCTCCCCCGAGAAGTGCTTCTCGGAGGCCTGACGACGACCGGTTTAAGCAGGCATATCCCACCATCCACAAGCTCAAGGCCATAAACCTTGTGCTGGTGGTCAAGATGCTCAGGCCGGTGGTCTTGAGCGGCCTGGAGATCATCGTCAACACTGACAATGCCGCTTCCGCCTCTGCCCTCGAGTCTGGCCGAGCGACCGACACCACCCTGGGGGCCTGCACCCGCAAGCTCTGGCTCTCGGCGGCTCTCGGCTCATTCACAGTCACAATCAGGCACAAGCCTGGCGCCGAGCTCCTCCTGACCGATGCCCTGAGCCAGGCCCACTCTTCCCCGCTCACCCTTGACTATGTTCGTGAACATTGCAAACTGAACGACCTGTGCCGCATACGTGTTCACCATACCCCTGACATGTTCGACCATCATCTGTAATTGCAGATGTTGACTCAGGGGACCACGGCCACCTGATGAGCCTCCACCTGGCGGCCCTGGCACCGGGCACCGGGCACCTGGCACAATCGCTCAAGGCACGCCATCCGCTACATGGAGTTCATGCTGAATCGGCAGGTCGACCATCTGGCGCCATCCCCGTACGATGTCGGCATGTTTGTTGCCCGAATCCACCAGTTGCTGCCGTCGCCTTCCTTGGTGGGGAACGCCTTCTCAGGGGTGCGCTCCTGGGTCCGGGAGGCGGGTGGCGACCCCAACCCCTTCGACAACCCCTTTCCCAGGCGCGTCCGCCGGGGCGGTGAACGGCTCTTCCTGGTATGTGTCAGGCGCGCCCCCTCCATCACTCCGCCCATGATCTGGCACATATACGACCACTTCCACACCTGAGGTCATCGCGGTGTGGTCCCTTGGGCACCGGTCATTATCGGCTTCTTCACCCTGATGGCCATGGCGGGTTGGGTGGCCCCCCACACGGTGCAGCGCGCAGACTTCAGCCTGGCCTCTGGGGGGCTTCGGGTCACCCTCTCCCCCTCCAAGATCATCAGGAACCCATCGCAGGCCGTCGCCCTCTTTGTCCCGGCCCTGCCCGGATCGCCCTTGTGCCCAATCCGGGCCTGGTCCCGGGCCCTGTGACAGGTCCCGGCACCTTCTGATGCCCCGGCATTCATCTGCCACATGGGGGCTCCCCTGACCCCACATGTCCTGACCCCCATGGTGAGAGAGGCGCTCGCGGAGGCTCGGGTCCCGGAGGCATCCCGCTTCACCCTCCATGGCCTACGGTGGGGGGCCATAATGGCACAAGGCACCTGGGAGTCGTTGGCGGTGTTCAACTACGTCCCCCGGCTTTCCCCCTCTGAGGCCCCCTGAGCCTTAGCATTGTTTTTTGGGTTGGCTCCGGCGGCCTCAGAGCTTCCGGCGCTCCGGGAGGCCCCGATCGACATCGACGAGCTGGATTGACCCCTTAATGTAGCCCTTCCTCATTGTACAATAAACCTGTTTTACACACACACAGTGTCCGGCTTCCCTTCCTCGAATCGCCAATTCAGGTGGGTAGGGTGCAGGTCAGGAATTGTAGACGAGTCGATAGAGGACAGGCCTCCCGTGAGGGAAACCGAAAGTTCAATTCCCACTCGAATCAACCAAATGACTTACAAAGTTAATACTTGTCGCTTACTAGCTTGGCGCTAGGTATTAATAGGATAGGGCAAGGACTGGTTAGCTCAGTGGCAGGATAATGTGACTGAGTTGGCTATCGGATCATGGTGCTGGTGGCTTGGTCTGCCAGTGGGGAAGCACTAAAAAGTCATCATGAGTGTGCAATGTCACAAGCCTGTGGGTAACCGTCCTGATATGACCTTAGAGGTTGCCAGGATGTAAAACTCCAACAACCAACCAAGCAGGGTTGTTACGTAGCAGTATTTTACACGATAGAATCTTTATAGAAAATAGAACCCTAACTTCTGTGTGTGGAGGCCGGAAAGCACTAATGTATGATATTACTCAGGCAATGATCCACTTACTATATTTGCTTACTATATTTGCTTACTATTTCTGCTTACTATATCAGTTCCAAGAAATAGTAACCCAACAGAAATTAAGTGTGATAAAGTCTAGGAGGGAGGGGTGGCTGGCTCCTCCTGCTGTGCTGTCTCCAGATCATCTGCCTGCCACAACCCTTGACCAGCTCTTTTATTCAGATGGAACACATTCAAAATACAGGTACACAGTTGCTCGGAGTCTCCTCAGTAAGAGACAGTAACATGGCATTTCATTGGCTGAACTCCTCCAGTAGGTGGTGGGGGGAGGCAGGATGTGAGTGGGTGGACCCTATCACTCCCCCATCCCCCCACCCCAAGTTAGATACATATTTTCCCATCATTCACCAATCACACTTACATGGGAGTATCAACACTATTTATCTGTACATAACACCAGTGGTCACTAGTAGAGATAGATATGAAAAAATGAAGACCTACTGTGACCTAGTAAAAAATAAAACATGTTCATTAAAATAATATGGTGTTTCATGATCATGAATATATTACGTGGAGAGTGTGGACTTTTCTACAGCCTACCAGACCTTCATTTTGTATAGAATATTACCTGGTAGTCATTCCATGGTATCTAAAAAACTGGTTCTGGACGTAACTGTTGTGTCCCCTGTTTGTCCCCTGCTTGTTAGATTCGGAAATATGTTATCCTGGAAATACCAGAGCTTCAGTATAAACAAAACAGTTGCTATTGTTGCATGTGTAAGGCTATTTTCTAGTACCATGGCTAGTAATATAATTTGTCTATAAAGCTTTATGAACAAGAAGTTGAAGTTGAAGTTCCATATTATTGTTGGTGTCCCCTTCTATTGTGTTACGTCCACAACTAAAAATTGGGGGAAATATAATCATCCTATGCAGGTTTCTTTCCAGTGCATTTCTATACTTAGTGGGTCACAATACAAAAAAATGAATTGTTTCATGCAATAAATTTGATTAAATAATTGGTTTGATTAATAAATCCACAATTGGTGATTAATAAGTCCACACTTGGGACTGACTACTCAATTAGTTCTTGTTTTTTGGACAACATGGTAACCTCAACTGTCTTTTCCTTCATGTTATGCGGATATATATGGACAATAGTTAGCTACTCAATGAATAAATTAGGAAAATACACGATATTCATTTTATACCTTCATGTCACACGATGGCCCCCAACTATCATGAACATGATGAAAAAGAAGTAATTCCCAGTGATGCATTATTCCCTGAATAATTAGTGTAGAATATTTGTGTGGCAGACCGCAACACTAATGGTAGTAGCACTGTACACAAACAACAGTAACACTGTACCCTAACATCAGTAACACTGTACAGTAACGACAGTAACACTGTACACTAACAGCAGTAACACTGTACACTAACAGCAGTAACACGGTACCCTAACAGCAGTAACACTGTACAGTAACAACAGTAACAATGTACACTAACAACAGTAACACTGTACACTAACAGCAGTAGTAATGTACACTAACAGCAGTAACACTGTACAGTAACAACAGTAGCACTGTACAATAACAACAGTAACAATGTACACTAACAGCAGTAGCACTGAGCAATAACAACAGTAACACTGTACACTAACAGCAGAAACAAGGTGCACTAACAACAGTAGCAATGTACACTAACAGCAGTAGTACTGTATACTAAAATCAGTAACAATGTACAGTAACAACAGTAGCACTGTACAATACCAACAGTAACACTGTACACTAACAGCAGTAGCACTGACATCTAACAGCAGTAACACTGTACACTAACAGCAGTAACACTCTACACTAACAACAGTAACACTGTACCCTAACAGTAGTACCACTGTACACTAATAGCAGTAACACTGTACCCTAACAGCAGTAACATTGAACAGTAAGAACAGTAACACTGTACACAAACAGCAGTAGCACTGACCTCTAACGGCAGTAACACTGTACACTAACAGCAGTAACACTCTACACTAACAACAGTAACACTGTACCCTAACAGTAGTACCACTGTACACTAATAGCAGTAACACTGTACCCTAACAGCAGTAACATTGTACAGTAACAACAGTAACACTGTACACTAACAGCAGTAACACTGTACACTAACAGCAGTAACACTGTACACTAACAGCAGTAACAATGTACACTAAGAAGAGTAACACTGTACACTAACTGCAGTAGCACGGTACACTAACAACAGTAACAATGTACACTAAAAGCAGTAACACTGTACACTAACAGCAGTAACACTGTACCCTAACAGCAGTACCACTGGACAGTAACACCAGTAACATTGTACACTAACAGCAGTAGCAGTGACCACTAACAGCAGTAACACTGTACACTAACAGCAGTAACACTGTACACTAACAGCAGTAACAATGTACACTAACATCAGTAACAATGTACACTAACAGCAGTAACAATGTACACTAACAGCAGTAACACTGTACACTAACAACAGTAACACTGTACACTAAAACAGTAACACTGTACACTAACAACAGTAACACTGTACACTAACAGTACTAGCAATGCACAATAACAACAGTAACACTGTACACTAACAACAGTAACACTGTAAACCAAAAGCAGTAACACTGTACACTATCAGCAGTAACAATGTACACTAACAGCAGTAACACTGTACACTAACAGCAGTAGTAATGTACACTAACAACAGCAGCACTGTACACTAACATCAGTAGCACTGTACACTAACAGCAGTACCACCGTACACTAACAACATTAACAATGTACACTAACAGCAGTAGCATTGTACACTAACAACATTAACAATGTACACTAACAACAGTAACACTGTACACTAACAACAGTAACACTGTACACTAACAGCAGTAACACTGTCCACTTTTTTTTCTTTTTGGTAAATATGTTTATTCTGCTGAATAAGTCTTTTGTCATTGCCGAAGCACTGGTCTTCCAGCCATTTTTCAATTCAGGGTTATTTACACAAAAGGTATATAGAATAAGGTGTTCAATACCTGTTGAATACACAATTTGCACCATGTAACACAATGAAATTCTGAAACCCAAAACTTCCATAACAATATGGTACAGTAGTGTCATATAACTAGATCAATATTAGTCAGATCAATGTGAGTATTTACATAGTATTTAGAATGTAAGCAGAAGTTATCTTCTGTATTCAGTTGGTAAACTTGTAGTAAGTCTTGATGCGCGGAAAGGAAGACAGAAAGCGGATGTGGGAAACTGAGGCGTTTATTGGGACGCCTCGGGCAATATGAACATCGCAAATACAAACAAATATCAAAACATAGAGAAGGATATACAGGGTAAGTATCAGTCTGAAGTACATATCAAAGAAGGTCTTAAGGTGAAGTAAGTGTCTGAGGGTCTATGACGGGGGGTGCACCGAAGAGCCCTCCACCAAAACGGAGGAGAGGGCTCGAGGCGCGCCCGAGGGGGCGAGGCGGGGTACATAAGAGTGTACCGCCTCGGAGGTCCAGGTCCCCTGGGCCATGATATCGGGGAGGGGCACCCGGCGCGCTGGCAGGCCTGGGCGGCGCCCCGGCGGAGGCTGTGGAGGGTGAATGTTTCTGGGGCCGGGACGCCTTGGGCCTTGAGGGCGCCCCTCAGGAGTTCGGTGAGGGTGCGTGGGTCGAGCGGACGGCCGGAGGGCATCATGAAGGCCGGCACGTCCTGCGGCGCGGGAGACTGGGCGAGGGCGAGCTGCCAGGTCGAGACCGGGCATAGAGGCGATCTGGGGATGGCAGGGACGAAGAGGGCCACTGCGCCCGAGGGCCCCGAGATAGTCTTGGAGCTCTTTATCAGGAGCCGGAGGCCCCCGGGCGCGGGGCGGACATCAGCCCGGGTCAGGGTGTGGGGGCCGGCCCACCCCTCGGGGCTCGGCGCCAGGAGGTTGGATTGGCGCAGCATGCCGAAGTACCCGAGGAGCAGGGCGGCCCGAGGAGCGAGTGAGGCGGGCCCTGCGCGGGCGAGGTGGTTGATGGTGAGCGCCAGCTGGCGCGGCGTGAGGGGCGGGGCTTGATGCGGGACGTGGGCAGAGGAGCGCTCGCCTCCCCAGCAGACATCTTTGGCGAGGCGGGCGTCGAAGCCCGAGGTGAGGCCCCTGCCCCCTCTACCCAGGTCCGGGCTCCCGAGACGGCGTTCTTGACGGAGGCCGAGGCGAGGGCGCGGGCGAAGAGGGAGGCGGTGAAAGCGGCGACGTCGAAGGCCGACGGGGCGAGGGGGTCGACACCTCGGGCAACAGTGAAGCTGACGAAGTCCTCAGCCTGGCGACGGCGATTCCTCCAGGTCGCCGGGGCGAGGGCTGCGAGGCGGAGGCGGGCGACGTCATCGATCTCAGCGGGCAGGTAACCTAGAGGCCAGGATGAAAGGGAAAAGCGTCATGTGAGGCGGCAGTGGGGGTGAGCCCGAGGCGGGCCACCTCGCCGCGGACCGTTTCGGCCCAAGGGCCGGCGAGGTGGGCGCGGCTTAGGGCGTCGGCAAGGAGGAGGTCCGCCCCGGGCTTGTGGGTGATGTGAAGGTCAAAGGAGCCGTGGCCGCCAGCAACCAGAGCTCCCTCGCGCAGGTCCCGAGGGTGGGGTCTCGGGCGCGTCCCGACTCGAGGGCGGTGGCCGAGGCCATGTTGTCGGTGTAGACCACCACCGTCGCCCCCGCGATGTTATCCGGGAGGAGAGAGTGGAGGGCGACGACGAGGTTGACCGCCTCGAGTTCGTGGATAGAAGGGAACCGCGCCCGGAACCCCGAGGAGTACCCTCGGGCGTAGTAGTGCGTGGGGGAGTGGGCGCCGCCCCCGGTGAGAGAGGAGTCGCACTCGATCACCCAGCGGCGGCCCTCCGGGGGCCGGAGGAGGTGGATACCGTTGGAGATTCGTCCATACGCGGCGAACCACCTCAGATCCCGGAGGGCGTCGTCGGTGAGGGTGATGGAGGCGGCGCCGAAGCAGCTGCGGAGCGCCCCGAGGAGGCGAGCCATGAACTTCCGGCCGGGGAGCACGCAGCCGCTCACGTGGTTGAGGCGACCCAGGAGACCTTGGAGCTGTTGTTTCCCGAGGGTGGGCCGGGCGATGCGTGCGTCACAGTCGTCGATAAGGGCCTGGATCTTGGCGGGGGCGACCCGGATGGTCATCGTCTCGCTGTCGAGGGCGAACCCTAGCCAGTGGAGGCGGTCAGTGGGAGGATGGCACTTTCCGGGCGCTACGTCGAGACCGAGGGCAGCGGTGAGGGCAAGGAAGGCGTCGAAGGCCTGGCACGCCCTCAGGTAAGAACCCTCGCATCCTATGAAGTCATCGACGTAGACGAGCACGTGGAAGCCCTCGCGCCGGATGATCCAGGCCACTGCAGCGGTGACACGGACGCAGGCAGCGCCCGAGGTGCGGCACCCGAAGGGGAGGGCAAGGTCTATATAAGTGTTGCCGTCGAGGCAGATGCCGAACAGAGGGCAGGATAGGGGGTCGGCACGGGGCTGGCGGTAGGCCCGGGAGATGTCGGCGGTCCAGACGTAGGCCCCGTGGCCCTGGTCGATGAGGCGGCGGCCTACGTCGGCGACGGAGGGAAGGGTGTAGGTGTGGGGTTCCCCGAGGAACTCGCGCCGGGGGATGCCCGAGTTCACGCTCGCCCCCGGGGGGTAGGAGAGGTCGACGATGACCCGCCTCTTGCCCGAGTCGGCCTTGGGGCGGGTCATCATGGGGGAGACCTGGGTCAAGGGGGTGAAGGGGGGGACGGTGAAGGGGCCGATCAGGGCGCCGAGGGCCAGCTCTGTGTCGACGAAGTCTCGGATGTGGGAGAGATAGTCAGGGGACTCTCGGTGATTGGAGAAGGAGGGGCGGGGAAGGGTAGAGGCGGCATAGTTGGCGGGAAAGCCGAACTCGAGGAAGTCGAGGACGGCGGGGTCGGGGTAGTGGCGGAGGTGGGTGCGCCAGGCGGGGATGTGTAGGCCCGAGGGGAGGGGAATGCGGGTGGCCAAAAAATTAGGAAGGCCCGCTTTCCGGAGGGTTGTGTAGGCATGGTTAAATGCGGGGTAGCGGGCCCACGCCTCGCCGGAGGTGTGGGGCCAGGAGGAGAGGAGGGTGGGGCGGTACTGGGAGGGTGTGGGGCCGCAGGAGGGGGCGGCTGGGAGGGTGTCCTGGAGGTGGGGGTTGATGACGTCGACGGTGGGCTCGTCGAGGGTCGGGGCGGGGGCGCGGGCGGGATGGCGGTCGGGGGAGGAGGTGCGGTGAGGGCGGGTGAGGGGGGCAGCGAAGTCCTGCTGGGTGGGAGGAGGGGGGGTGGGGTGGACGGGGGAAGGGGGGTCGGGTTCGGGGTCGGGGGGGCTGAGGAAGGCGGTGTCGCCGAGGGTGAGGGGAAAGTCTGGGTCGATGATGCTGGTAGACAGCGGGCAAGGGGAGGCGGCGAGGGCCTTGTGGGCGGGAGAGGGGTCCCGGGCGGTGGAGGCGGTGCTGGCTGGAGCGGCTCCGGTGAGGTGGGCGGTTTGGCCCTCGGGGACACTGGTGGTGCCCGGGGCGGCCCGACGTTTGGCTGGGCGGATCGGTCCGAGGAGGAGCGGCGGTCCGAGGCCGGAGGTAGTGACTGGGATGTGGATGTCGGCGGGGCTGGACTGAGCAGTAGTGGGCCGGTTAAGGGCCTCCGGGCCGGCCGGGGGGCACCGGCGGACTAAAAATCCGCCGAGGTGGCGGGCATCGCGCGCTCACGGTTGCGCTTGGAGTTGCACACGTCCTCACTGTGCGCGGTTAGCATCTTGCGCACATTAGCGCAGTAGGCGCACGTGTGCCTCTGCCTGGCGCCCCCCTGGCCGTGAGCCTCCCCGGGGCCGGCTTGGGTGCAGGATGCGGGGTCCCGGTTCCAAGCGCCGCAGGGGGCCCCGTGGAGGTCCCTACTGTAGGTGATCCGGGCCTCGGGCAAGGAGCGGGGCTGTTGGCGGGCTCTGGCTGGGTCTGTTGGGCGGACGGGGGCGGCTGTGGATGGCTGGTGGGCGGGGGTGGTGAAGGAGTCGACCCTGAGCATGTTGAGGGCCACAGGGTCATGCCACCCCTGGGGGAGCCTACCGTCCGCGATCCAGGAAAATATGCTTTCCGAGTACCGGCGGACGGTGGGCCAGGGGTGGATCAGGATATCTCTCATGACGGTGAGGTGGTGGTGGTGTAGGCCCTGGAGGGAGTGATCCGGGAAGGAGGGGTGGTTGACCATGGAGAGGAGGGCGAGGTTGTACTCGTCCTTCGTCGCCTCTCCAAGCTTCACGGCCTTGCGCCCCGGACCCCTCTCCACTAAATCACACGGGAAAACATAATCAGACGGGATACCTCTGCGGCGTACGGTGTGCTGCGCCTCGGCGAATGCCAATATCTCGCGCACCGCGTCGGCCGCGGATGCCGGGCTGTGCTCCACGGGATCCTGGCGGTAGGCGGGCGGCGGTGCTGAGCTGGCGTGGGTGCGGGTGTAGCCCTCGTACTGCGGGTGTAGGCCTCCGGGTTGAGTCGCTTGAGGTGGAGGCGGCGGCCGGCTCCCGGTTGCGGCGCATGCCCGAGGCGCCGGGACGGGCGGCAGGCTGTAGGCGGGCTCCCGCCTGGGCGTGGGCGGGGGCTCCCCGGAGCCCCTCGGGCTTGCCCCGTTTCGAGGGCGTCCATGCGGCTGGTGAGGCGGGTGATGGCCTCGATGAGGAGGGCCGTCTCGCTGCTGGGCTGGCCCGAGGGTGCTGCGGGCGACGCCGGAGCCGTAGACGGGACGGAGCCACCCGGGGAGCCCGAGGAGGGTCCTGGCGTGGCCATGCCGGAGGCCTTGGAGCTCTTCCGGCCCTTTCCCTTTCCGCGGCTGGGCATGATCTCGGGTCGGCAGAGGAGCAGCGGTCCGAGGTGAAGTATAGCCAAAGTATAGAAGAAGGGCTGCGTGGTGGAGACTGGAGGCGAATGGCTGAAGGAGGCGGCGGGCGGCCTTATAAGGGAGAAAGTGAGCAGTGGCAGGGGAGGCGTGAATGCTCAGGGCCGGGGGAGGGCGAGGGGAGCAGCGGGCGTCGCGCGAGGCGCGAATGCTGCGCGAGGTGGCAGGGGGTGAGGGGAGGGACTCTTCCTTTCATCGCATCAAGCGTAATGCTTCGCATTACGACCAATGTTCTGTTGCAGTTAAGCAAGCGGTATATAAATGGTGGTTTGTTAGGAAAATGCACTGGACCAGCTATGACCCGTGAAGCAGTGGGACGAATCCCAGTGCATATAGGTTAACATTTTTACATATTTACCTGGACTATCTCTGTCATCGTATATGGTTGACTGGAGATAACAGAGGAACAGCAACAAATTAAAAAAGTGGGGGGGGGGGGGGGGGGGGGGGGGGGGAGAAACCGAAGCTGTAACACTGTACACTAACAGCAGTAACACTATACACTAACAGTAGTAATACCGTACACTAACAACAGTAACACTGTACACTAACAGCCGTAACACTGTACACTAACAGCCGTAACACTGTACAGTAACAACAGTAGCACTGTACACTAACATCAGTAGCACTGTACACTAACATCAGTACCACTGTACACTAACAACAGCAACACTGTACAGTAACATCAGTAACACTATACACTAACAGCAGTAACACTGTGCAGTAACAACAGTAGCACTGTACACTAACATCAGTAGCACTGAACACTAACAGCAGTAACATTGTACACGAACAGCAGTAACAATGTACACTACCAGCAGTAACAACGTATACTAACAGCAGCAACACTGTACAGTAATAGCAGTAACATTGTACAGTAACAGCAGTAACAATGTACACTAACAGCGGCAACACTGTACACTAACAGCAGTCACACTGTACAGTAACAACAGTAACAATGTACACTAACAGCAGCAACACTGTACACTAAGAGCAGCAACATTGTACACACACATCAGTAGCACTGTACACTAATAGCAGTAACACTTTACACTAACAACGGTATCACTGTACACTAACAACAGTAGTACTGTACACTAACAGCAGTAACACTGTACAATAACAGCAGTAAAATGTACACTAACAGCAGCAACACTGTACAGTAACAGCAGTAACAATGTACACTAACATCAGCAACACTGTACAGTAACAGCAGTAACAATGTACACTAAAAGCAGCAACACTGTGATGTAACAGCAGTAACAATGTACACTAACAGCAGCAACAATGTACACTAACAGCAGTAACAATGTACACTAACAGCAGCAACACTGTTCACTAAGAGCAGCAACATTGTACACACATATCAGTAGCACGGTACACTAATAGCAGTAACACTTTACACTAACAACAGCATCACTGTACACTAACAACAGTAGTACTGTACACTCACAGCAGTAGCACTGTTCACTAACAACACTATTACTGTACACTAACAGCAGTAACACCGTATGGTAACAACAGTAGCACTGTACACTAACATCAGTAGCACTGAACACTAACATCAGTAACACTGTACACTAACAGCAGTAACACTGTACACTAACTTCAGTAAACATGTACACTAACAGCAGTAACAAGGTACACTAACAGCAGCAACCCTGTACACTAACAGCAGTAGTACTGCACACTAACAGCAGTAGTACTGTACACTAACAGCTGTATCAATGTACACTAAAATCAGTAGCACTGTACACTAACGTCAGTAACACTGTACACTAACAACAATAACACTGTATACTAACAGCATTAGCACTGTACACTAACAACAATCACAATGTACACTAACAGCAGTAACACTGTACACTAACAGCAGTAGTACTGTACACTAACAGCTGTAGTACTGTACACTAACATCAGTAACACTGTACAATAACAGCAGCAACACTGTACACTAACAACAGTAGCAATTTACACTAACAGCAGTGGCAATGTACACTAACGACAGTAGCACTGTACACTAACAGCAATAACAATGTACACTAATAACAGTAACACTGTACTCTAACAGCAGTAGCACTGTACACTAACATCAGCAACACTGTACACTAACACCAGTAGCACTGTACACTAACACCAGTAACACTTTACACTAACATCATTAGCACTGTACACTAACAGCAATAACAATGTACACTAACAACAGTAACACTGTACACTAACAGCAGTAGCAATGTACACTAACAGCAGTAGTGCTGTACATTGCCAGCACGAACACTGTACACTAACAGTAGTAACACTGTACACTAACAACAGTAGATCTGTACACTAACAACAGTAACACTGGACACGAACAACAATAACACTGTAGACTAATAGCAGTAACACTATACACTAACAGCAGTAACACTGTACACTAACAGTAGTAACACTGTACACTAACAGTAGTAACACTGTACACTAACAGCAGCAACACTAACAGCAGCAGCTGAGTAGTGTAGATGTGGGGTGTTAGACTTTTAAAACTACATCGTTGACATTGTGCGTGGTTGAGTGCTGTAAAAAAAACTTGGCGAGCAGCTTGTTTACAGGTCGGAACACAAACGCCTAATCAACTACCTGGAAATTGGATGTTTTAATATGAGGCCAGTTATACCTCAGTCACACGATGCCTGCATTCGCTTACGACCGATTCGCGACGTCAAAACGTCCTCATTGTGCCCTCCTTAAGTGCTGGTGCCGCGAGGACGCCAACCTCCCGGCGTCCATTTTGGAAATTTTGGAGGGTGCAGCTACTGCACGTGCAACCTCCTTGCGCCCTGTTTCGGTGGCGCCATTCAAAACTGGCGCCGACCTGGCACCGACTTCTTGGTTGGCGATTTGCCCAGGACCTGGTGTCGACCTGGCAGCGCCAACACATGCGATGCCGGACTCACCATGTATATGGCCCAGTCACACGATGGGCTGCGTTCGCTTGCGATCACTTGCCGACCAAAAGCTTGCTAGTTCCTTGCGACTAAATTGAAACAATTTGTTACAAACTATCTTACACGTGCCACATAGCGTCAGTCGGCGATCGATTGGTGAGTAGTCGTAAGGTTGTCGTAAGGTTGTCGTAAGGTTGTCATAAGTTTGTCGTAAGGTGGTCGTAAGGTGGTCATAAGGTGGTCGTAAGGTGGGTATAAGGTGGTCATAAGGTGGTCGTAAGATGGTCATAATTTAACTGCAAAATGCCTCGTGTGATGCTGGAGTACTGCTACTATGGTCGAAGATCAGTCGGCGATCGATCGGTGACCGGTCGTGGATCGGCGCCGATCGGTCGCCGATCAGTGGAGACGCCAGAGGTCATAGGGAGATTGTTGGTGCTGCAGCGACAATCTCCTTGCGACCAAAAAAGACGAAATGGTAGGCGATCAGTCGGCGATCGTTCGCAGAGCATTCGGCGATTAGTCGTAAGGTGGTCGTAAGATGGTCGTAATTTAACTGCAAAATCCTCACGGATCGATCGTAAGCGAACGCAGGCCTCGTGTGACTGGGCCTATTTCTGAGTGCTCAGCGGTCATGAACACCAGATAATACCAGGAACTCTCCCCATTCAGTCACACCTGATGCCTCCCTAAACAAGTTACACAGATTGACAGTGAACAGGTTGGAGAGCTTACCTGGTTCGGGCTATGGTGGTTACATATTACATTTGACACCCGGTTCAATTACCACGGTCGAAGTTGCTGTCACATTACGACGTTTCTCACCAACGCGCGTCGCCCAAAAAGGCAACACGTCGGCACGCGTCGGCACGTGTTACCGGCGCGTTACAAACGCGTTACCGGCGCGTCGGTACACGTCGCTACACTTTGAATGACAGCAACGTCTGGACCCACACGTTGGCGCGCGTCGGGCCGCGTCGAGCGTTTTGTGCATGCACAAAACTTTCAACGACTGACAACGCGCATCAACGTATTGGGTTGCGCGTTACGGGCGCGTTTGCAGCACGTCGACACACGTTATGAGCGCATTGCCGGACCGCTCGTAGCACGTTGATCAACGTCGATAAACGTTGGGAATTTTTCGCCATACTGCGAGCGTTCCGTGTGTGTGTCTCTGTGTGTGTCTGTGTGTGTGTCTCTGTGTGTGTCTGTGTATGTGTGTGTGTCTGTGTGTGTGTCTGTGTATGTGTCTGTGTCTGTCTCTGTGTGTGTCTCTGTGTGTGTCTCTGTGTCTGTGTCTCTGTGTGGGTGTATGTGTGTGTCTGTGTGTGTGTCTCGGCGTGTGTATGTGTGTGTATGTATGTGTATATGTGTGTGTATATGTGTGTGTATGTGTGTGTCTGTGTGTATGTGTCCCTGTGTGTGTATCTGCATGTGTTTATGTGTGTGTGTGTCTCTGTGTCTGTGTATGTGTGTATATCTGTGTATGTCTCTGTGTGTGTATATATGTGTGTATGTGTGTGTATATGTGTGTCTCTGTGTGTGTCTGTGTGTGTCTGTGTGTGTCTCTCTGTGTGTATATGGGTGTGTCTCAGTGATTGTGTCTCTGGGTGGGTGTCTCTGTGTGTGTATGTGTGTGTATATCTATGTGTGTGTATGTGTGTATGTGTGTGTGTCTGCATTTGTGTCTATGTGTGTGTCTATGTGTGTCTAGGTGTGTATCTGTGTATGTGTATCTGTATGGGTGTATATGTGTGTCTGTGTGTGTGTCTCTGGGTGTATATATGTGTGTCTGTGTGTGTGTCTATGTGTCTGCGTATGTGTGTGTATGTGTGTGTCTCTTTGTGTGTCTATGTGTGTGTCTCTGTGTGTGTCTCTGTATGTGTATCTGTGTGTGTCTATGTGTGTGTATGTGTGTGTATGTGTGTATGTATGTGTGTATGTGTGTGTCTCTGGGTGTGTCTCTGTGTCTGTGTATGTGTGTGTCTCTGGGTGTGTATGTGTGTGTCTCTGTGTGTGTCTCTGTGTGTGTCTATGTGTGTGTCTCTGTGTATGTGTATCTGTGGGTGTATCTGTGTGTGTATCTTAGTGTGTGTGTCTCTGTGTGTGTCTGTGTGTGTCTCTGTGTGTGTCTCTGTGTATGTGTCTCTGTGGGTGTCTCTGTGTGTGTATGTGTGTGTATCTGTGTGTGTCTCTGTGTGTGTATCTGTGTGTGTATCTATGTATGTGTCTATGCGTGGGTGTCTGTGTGTGTATATGTGTGTGTTTATGTGTGTGTCTCTGTGTGTGTATCTGTGTGTGTCTGTGGGTGTATATGTGTGTGTCTGTGTGTGTCTGCGTGTGTCTGTGTGTGTGTCTCTGAGTGTTTCTGTGTCTGTGTCTCTGTGTGGGAGTCTCTGGTGTGTATATGTGTGTCTCTGGGTGTGTCTCTGTGTGTGTCTCTGTGTCTGTGTCTCTGTGTGTGTCTGTGTCTCTGTCTCTGTATCTGTTTCTCTGTGTGTGTATCGGTGTCTCTGTGTCTGTGTCTCTGTGTATGTGTGTGTCTGTGTGTGTGTCTGTGGGTGTGTCTCTGTGTGTGTATGTGTGTGTATGTGTGTATATGTGTGTGTGTGTATGTGTGTGTCTGGGTGTGTCTATGTGTGTGTCTCTGTGTGTATATGTGTGTGTCTGTGTTTGTGTGTGTCTGTGTGTGTCTACGTGTGTTTCTGTGTGTGTCTCTGTGGCTGTGTCTCTGTGTGGGTGTCTCTCTGTGTGTCTCTGTGTGTGCATGTGTGTGGTGGTGTGTGTGTCTGTGTCTGTGTTACTGTGTGTGTGTCTGTGTGTGTCTGTGTGTGTCTGTGTGTGTGTCTATGTGTGTCTATGTGTGGGTGATTATGTGTGTGTCTGTGTGTGTATATGTGTGTGTATCTGTTTGTGTCTATGTGTGTGTCTCTGTGTGTGTCTGTGTGTGTCTGTGTGTGTGTCTGTGTGTGTGTCTGTGTGTGTCTCACTGTATGTGTCTCTGTGTGTCTCGGTGTCTGTGTCGCTGTGTATATCTGTATGTCTGTCTCTCTCTAACAGACGGACAGACATACATATAGAGACACACACAGAGACCCACAGAGATACACACACATAGACACACACAGAGACACACACAGGGACACACACACAGACCCACACACAGACACACACATATACACACACAGACATACAAGCACAGACACACACATACACACAGATAGACACACACACAGACACACACACAGACTCACACACAATCACAGAGACACACACATCGACACACACAAAGACAGACACAGATACACAGTCACAGAGACACAGCCACAGATACACACACTGAGACAAAGACACATAGACATGCACACACAAACACACACCCATACACACACAGAGACACTTACACAGAGACACACACAGAGACATACACATAGGCACAGACATAGAGACACATACACAGAGACACACACATAGACATACACAGAGGCACAGACACAGAGACACATACACAGAGACACACACAGAGACACATACACAGAGACACACACATACACACACGCAGAGACCCATACACATAGACACACACAGAGGGACACACACTGAGACACAGACACAGAGACATGCACACACAAACACACACATACACACACAGAGACACATACACAGAGACACACACAGAGACATACACAGAGACACAGACACAGACACAGACACAGAGACACACACAGAGACACATACACAGAGACACACACATACACACACGCAGAGACACATACACAGAGACACACATAGAGACACACACAGCGACACATACACAGATACACCCACAGTGACACCCACACAGAGACACAGACACAGAGATGCACACAGAGGCACACACTGAGACACAGACACAGAGACACAGACACAGAGACAGACGGACAGAGACACACACACACAGACACACACAGAGTCAGACACATAGACACACACATACACACACAGAGACAGACACACAGAGACACAGCCACAGAGACACACACACAGACACACACACAGACACACACACAGACACACACATACACACCCACAGACACAGACACAGAGGTACAGACACAGCGAGAGACATACAGAGACACACACACAGACACACACACAGACACACACAGATACACCCACAGAGACACACAGAGAGACGCACATAGAGACACATACACAGACACAGAGACACACACAGACTCAGACACAGAGATACACACACAGAGACATAGACACAGATACACAGACACGGAGACACATGCACGGACACACACAGAGAGACACACACAGACACAGAGACACAGACACACACAGACACACACAGAGACACACACAGACACAGACACAGAGACACATACATAGACACATGCACAGAGACACACACACAGATACACACAGACACACACATACACCCACACAGAGACACAGACACAGAGACACACACAGACACACCCACAGACACAGACACAGAGACAGACATACAGAGACACATACACAGACACAGAGACACACACACAGACACAGACACAGAGACACACACACAGACTGCTACCCTAACATTGCACAACTGGAGGCAGTCAACCTGAAAATTACACCATCCACAGACAGGTGGTCACCAACGGCACAGGAAGAGACCAGGTGCTCTGTGCGTAAGCACACAAACTATGGCTGTTTACGGCATGCACAAGCTGTGATATTGTCATACACCACAAAGCGGACAAGGACCTGATGCTGGCCGATGGCCTGAGCTGAATGGGCTTTGACCGGGAGGCGGCCTGCAAGACCTCAGTCATCCTCGCACAGTACATCCTAATATGTGTATACCATGACCATGATCAGGCACTATCTTCGACTCTATAAAAATCTGGGAATCTCTTTTGCGTCTCTCCCCAAATTATAAGGATGCACACCACGCATGCCTACTTGACCTGATCGCACCGGCCTCAGGCCCGCCACATGGCTCAACAAGAACCTGCAGGCGAGGACTTATGGGGCTGTCACACTACGACGCTTCTCACCGGCGACCCGTCAGCATTGAAAATACAATTTTAAGCGTCGAGAAACGTTAAAGATAGTGGAAATATGGTGAAATTGGACGTTTGGCACAGTGTTTGAGTAGCATGTTGCTAGCGCGCGGCCAACGGTTGTCGACGCTCGGACAAAACAAAAACAAATCTGATTTCTCGTGTTGTCACCGCGATGGGACGGCGCGCGCGGCGTGTCGTCAGCGATACGTCAGCATTCGGTCAGCGTTCGGTCAGCTGTCTCAGGTGACCACCCGTTTGCTAAGCGTCCCCGACACGTTGTTCACAACACGCTACCAGCACGCTAGCAGAACGCTAGAACAACGCCAGCAGCATGCCGGGGAACGTTACCTGGTCGCCGTACACGTCTCCCGAACGTCCAAACTATCGCGAAACGGTCGCCGAACGCGCACAGGCCGCCCGCTACACGTTACACACACGTAATGCAACATCCTTCCAGCGTTCTTCTAACGCGCTTTGGGCGCGTTTTGACGGCCGCCTAACGTCCTCCTAACATCCTTACCCATATATTTGCGTGCGCTGTCGATCACTAGTTTTTTTTGACATGCTTAAAACCTTGGGCGACCAATAACGCCCGGCGACGTTGTCCGCCGACCGTCAACGTCAAAGATAGTGTACCGACGTGCACCGACGCGCGCATAACGAGTGCCCAGCGGGTAGCGACGTTTCCCTTATTTTCGCCAAAAATACGCACACGTCGACATGTCGCCGTTGAGAAGCGTCGTAGTGTGACAGCCCCATTACATTCAAACGAGTCTTGCATGGTACACTGACTCCGTTTCCTGTAGCATTAATATGCCCTACTTAGTGTTATATATCTAGCTTTGTTTTACACCTTTTTGGTTTTAAGTGCCCCTGCTCTTTTTCGTCTGGGGTCAGTGGGTCAATGCAATATTTTATCAGGGGCATAGATAGATGGTTGACATATTTCAAACCAGTCTTGGGTGGTACACGGACTCCTTTTGCTGGAGCATTAATACTTAATGCTATATATCTAGCTTTGTTTCACAACTTTTTCGGATTTAAGTGCCCCTGCTCTATTTCGTCTGGGGTCAGTGGGACAATACAATATTTTGTCAGGGGCATAGATAGATGGTTGACATATTTCAAACCAGTCTTGTGTGGTACACAGACTCCTTTTCCTGTAGCATTAATACTTAGTGTTATATATCTAGCTTTGTTTCACAACCTTTTAGGATTTAAGTGTCTCTGCTCTATTTCGTCTGGGATCAGTGGGTCAATACAATATTTTATCAATGGCAGAGATAGATGCTTGACATATTTCAAACCAGTCTTGGGTGGTACACGGACTCCTTTTCCTGTAGCATTAATACTTAGTGTTATATATCTTGCTTTGTTTTACAACTTTTTCCGATTTAAGTGGCTCTGCTCCATTTCGTCTGGGGTCAGTGGGTCAATACAATATTTTGTCAGGGGCACAGATAGATGGTTGACTTATTTCAAACCAGTCTTGGGTGGTACACGGACTCCTTTTCCTGTAGCATTAATACTTAGTGTTATATATCTAGCTTTGTTTTACAACTTCTTTTAGGATTTAAGTGTCTCTGCTCTATTTCGTCTGGGGTCAGTGGGTCAATGCCATATTTTATCAGGGGCACAAATAGATCATTGACATATTTCAAACCAGTCTTGGGTGGTACACGGACTCCTTTTTCTGTAGCATTAATACTTAGTGTTATATATCTAGCTTTTGTTTACAACTTGTTCGCACTTAAGTGCCCCTGCTCTTTTTCGTCTGGGGTCAGTGGTCAATGCAATATTTTATTAGGGGCACAGATAGATGGTTGACATATTTCAAACCAGTCTTGGGTGGTACACGGACTCCTTTTCCTGTAGCATTAATACTTAGTGTTATATCGCTCTGATCAGGCAAACATACACCAAATTTTTCCCGTCGGCAGACTGCCGCAGCAGCTACTCGGCTTTGGTCTTTCGAACCATCAGTGTATATGGAGAGGTGGTCTGCAAACTGGCCTTGAATCTCTGCATGCAGTCCTTGGTACTCGAGTTGATGTGTCCCAGACTTCCTCAGTTCCGTGAGTCGTAGGATAACCAATGGCTTTCTCAACGACCATGGGGGATGTTCTGGGACTTTGGCATACTCCAACACGTCCAAATCCATGCCCAAGACCTCCAAATGAGGTTTCATTCGGAGCCTCAGTGGCCGGATGTAATTCGGCCTGGCTTCATACCTGGATTCGTCATGTTGCTCGAATAGATAATTGTGTGCAGGATTCAATGCATTAGTCTTTATCTTGACTACATATTGCATGGCCAGTTTGATTTTCCTGTTGTTAAGTGATGGTTCATTGGCTTCGACGTAAAGGCTCTGAACCGGTGAGGTGCGGAAGGCCCCAAGGGCCAGGCGCAGTCCCTGGTGGTGGATTGTGTCTAGCAGCCCAATATATGATTTCCTTGCGGAACCGTATACTATGCTGCCGTAATCCACTCGTGACCGAACCAAGGTTCTGTACACGGAGAGCAGAACATCTCTGTCCGCTCCCCACTCTGAGCTGGACAGCACCCTCAGAATATCCAGCACTTTCAGGCATCTTGTTTTCAGGTACTTTATATGTGGCACAAAAGACAGGTGTATACTAACAACAGTAACACTGTACACTAACAGCAGTAGTACTGTACACTAACAGCAGTAAAACTGTACACTAACACCGATAACACTGTACACTAACAACATTAACAATGTACACTAACAAGAGTAACACTATACACTAACAGCAGTAGTAGTGTACACTAACAACAGTAACACTGTACACTGACAGCAGTAACACTGTATACTATCAACAGTAACACTGTACACTAACAGCAGTAACACTGTACACTAACAGCAGTAGGAATGTACACTAACATCACTAACACTGTATACTAACAGCAGTAACAATGTACACTAACAACAGTAACAATGTACACTAACAACAGTAACACTGTACAGTAACAGCAGTACCACTGTAAACTAACAGCAGTGACATTGTACACTAACAACAGTAACATTGCACACTAACAACAGTAACACTATACACGAACATAATTAAAGCTGTACACTAACAGCAGTAGCAAGGTACACTAACAACAGTAACACTGGACACTAACTGCAGTAACAATGTACACTAACAACAGTAACACTGTACACTAACATCAGTAGCAATGTACACTAACAACAGTAACACTGTACACTAACAACAGTAGCAATGTACACTAACAGCCACCATTGAATAACTACATCTTCAACCAGCAATGCACACAATATAAACCACTATACATGCACAACATGGCACTATTAAAAGACTAACCGTTATTAAAACCAAATCTAACTGATATACAAACAGCATATGATTTAACCACTAGTGTAAATTATTGCACACTCTATCTTGATGCATATACCTTGCACTACGTTGACTACCTATGCTGTACACTATGCAGCATAGGCTGCTCCCCCACTTTCTTTTTATGTTCAGAATGGGTTGTGCTCCATGCAATGAAACACATTCCACTTCCACTATGCACAGACCAATTGCGATCACTCCAACAGCTGGAAGACCAGTGTCCCGGCGCTGACAAAATAAGTATTCAGATGAATAAAATATTTACAAAAAAAACACAAAAAAACAGCAGTAACACTGTACACTAACAGCAGTAACAATGTACACTAACAACTGTACCAGTGTACACTAACAGCAGTAACACTGTACACTAACAACAGTAACACTGTACACTAAACAGTAACACTGTTCACTAAAAGCAGTAGCAATGTACACTAAAAAAACACTGTACACTAACAACAGTGGCACTGTACACTAAAACAGTAATACAGTACACTACCAACAGTAACACTGCACAGTAAAACAGTAAGACTGTACACGAACAGCAGTAACATGGTAAACTAACAACAGTAACACTGTACAGTAACAACAGTAACACTGTACACTAACAGCAGTAGTACTGTACACCAACAGCAGTAAAACTGTACACTAACACCGATAACACTGTACACTAACAACATTAACAATGCACACTAACAATAGTAAAACTATACACTAACATCAGTAGTATTGTACACTAACAACAGTAACACTGTACACTAACATCAGTAGCACTGTGTACTAACAACAGTAACACTGTACATTAAGAGCAGTAACACGGTACACTAACAATAGTAACACTGTACACTAACTGCAGTAACAATGTACACTAACAACAGTAACACTGTACACTAATGACAGTAAGATTGTACACTAACAGCAGTAGCAATGTACACTAACAACAGTAACACTGTACACTAAAACAGTAACACTGTACACTAACATCAGTAGCAATGTTCACTAACAACAGTTACATTGTACACTAAACACAGTAACACTGTACACTAGCAGCAGTAACACTGTACACTAACAGCAGTAGCAATGTACACAAACAAGAGTAACATTGTACACTAAAAACAGTAACACTGTACACTAAAAACAGTAACACTGTACACTAATATCAGTATATATGTACACTAACAACAATAACACTGTACACTAACAGCACTGACACTACACTAACATCAGTGGTACTGTACACTAACATCATTAACACTGTACACTAACAGCAGTAGTACTGTGCACTAACAGCAGTAACACTGTACACTAAGAACAGTAACACTGTACACTAACAGCATTAACACTGTACACTAACAGCAGTAGTACTCTACACTAAGAACAGTAGTACTCTACACTAACCGCAGTAACAATGTACACACCAACAGTAACAATGTACACTAACAGCAGTAATACTGTACACTAACATCAGTAGCACTGTAGACTAACAGCAGTAACAATGTACACTAACAGCAGTAACAATGTACACTAAAAACAGTAACACTGTACACTAACAGCAGTAACACTGTACACTAAAAACAGTAACAATGTACACTAATAGCAGTATATATGTACACTAACAACAATAACACTGTACACTAACAGCACTGACACTACACTAACATCAGTGGTACTGTACACTAACATCATTAACACTGTACACTAATAGCAGTAGTACTGTGCACTAACAGCAGTAACACTGTACACTAAGAACAGTAACACTGTACACTAACAGCATTAACACTGTACACTAACAGCAGTAGTACTCTACACTAAGAACACTAGTACTCTACACTAACCGCAGTAACAATGTACACACCAACAGTAACACTGTACACTAACAGCAGTAATACTGTACACTAACATCAGTAGCACTGTAGACTAACAGCAGTAACAATGTACACTAACAGCAGTAACACTGTACACTAACAGGAGCAATGCTGTATACTAACAGTAGTAGCACTGTACACTAACACCAGTAACACTGTACACTAACAACAGTAACACTGTGTAAAGTCGCCGGCTGGTGGTGTGGGTGGTGTGGACAAGCCAAAGGAAAGCAATACAGGTAATGAAGGAAAATAGGTGAAGAGTGAAAGTAGGAGAGTGAGACTCCTTCATTTATTGGTTTATATAGGTTTTCTAGAATCCAAGATGGCAGTGGTCACATGGTTCAATCCACCAATCAGTGTACAATGTGCTGTATCCAAGGCCTTGTTATGCTGTCTACAGTGCCTTGTAGTGGCCAATGATCCATAAATAACACCATGGGGGGAGGGGGTATGTGAGGTGACTCTTCCAAAGAGTTTATCTAGTAAATCTACGAAGTGATACTCCTCCAAAGACTATTTTACTATACAATTTCTATACCTAATGAGTAATAGTTTACCAACTCCACACATCCCTCATATGCCTTTGGTTTTTATATATTACCTTTTATCCTTTTATAGACAGCTTGTAATTCATTATAGTAATTTCACATAGGTCCTCATGCATTATATCGAAAAATGTTACAACGTACTCCGCCCCTCCACTTCTTACCACCTGCCCAGCAGCGTAGAAAGAAGTGCACAGTACTACGTTGTAGTTACCTCACCTTTAAATCTTTTTTATCTTCTATCAACCTAAATAATAAACTGACTCTAAGTAGTCGCGTTAATGGATAAGGTATATCTGACTTCGAGAGAAAACAAAAAATTTGAATTAAAAAATATATTTTCTATTTTATTTTTATAATCTTAATTTTAACCATGTTTTAAATATTATATTACTCTTCTGATATCTCATATGATGTCTTAAGAAGCATCTGATTCATTCGCCATCATTTTTAGCTTATTCCGAGCATTTTTCAGTTTTGTGACGGTTTAGAGGTCATTCTGCAACGATTCCAAGGCACACTCCAGTCACATAGCATCGATCTTACATTAGTGCTTAATCGGATTTGGTATCTGCTGTCAATTAGTCCACATCGATACGCTTGTACAAGGCTTTTTGTTTTACCGAATGCTAAACTCGAAGAAAACCTGGGACGTCGATGGTAGACGTGTGGTTGATTGACAAGTCCTCATAGGAATAACATTACGGAACTCAATCCAATGAGAAAACAAGGCCTAAGCGGTTTGAATCGATGACCTAGTTTCAGGAACTATTTTCTTGCAAATCAAGACCAAAATCTTCGATTTCACCAATTTTAAGTCGTTTTGTGTCGAAATAATGGCAAAAGATGAATCAATATGTCTTTTTGTACCTCCTGTACAAAGATAAAGCATCAAATATCATTATTAACAAATATAATCGCGGCAATAGAAATTCATATACGACAGCGTTAAACTCGGCGGCATAATGTAAACAAAGCAATGACAGTGGTTCTTTTTGAACTTCAAAATCATAATACTTATCTATATTATTAAATAATAATAGATTTACATGCTCTGGCTCAAGTTTAACCCATACTGTAGTAGTATCAGAATCTTCTGTCTTCGTTGACGTCAATTTTTGATGTTAAGGCGTTTCTCTGGCGAAACGGCGAATTTGTATTGAATATAAGTGTTTCCGCGTTAGTTCCTCGTGAACTCGCCAGTCTTCGTTCTTGATATCGCCAACACCATCCGTTCACCATCAGCATATGCGTTAGTTCTCCTTGAACTCAGCATTGTCCATCGCATTGCTGTAGCGAAATCATTGACTCAGTCACATATGCCAAAGTTCCTTGTGAACTCTGTTGCGAACATAGTGACCATCAGCATATGCTGCAGTTCTCCACAAACTGAGCTCGCGTTGATATTGCTGATATCACAAAGTCAATTCAATGTAAATGTTAGTGTTGCAATCTTCTCGAAGACCAATCCAAGCACCCGTCAGCATATGCTTTAGTTCCTTGTGAACCTAACATTGTCCCTCACACGGCTGAAGTGAAATCATTGACTCAGTCACATATGATAAAGTTCCTCGTGAACTCTATTTCGAACATAGTAACCATCAGCATATGCTGCAGTTCCTCGCGCACTGAGCATTGTCGATTGTTCTTACTGATGTAATGTCAATGTTTCAGGTCTTGTGATCCAGTGGCTCTCGTAGAAGGCAACCGATGACTTCTTCTTTACACAGAAATTATCGATGTAACATATCAATTATTATATTTATATTCAATAACATTATTTCAAATTTTAAATTTAAATCTATAACCTCATAGATTATATAACATCATTTTGTAAATGAATTTTGTAAAGTCATGATCATTACTATGTTCCTATAACATGAATAATGTCAATAATATATCTAGTATCAAAAGATCATTAATATGTCTCCTCAACATGAATAATGTTAATGATAAATATATCTCTAGTATCAAAAGATCATCAATAGCTCCCTATAACACAATTAATGTCTATGATAGTTTTATCTAGTTAATATTTGATAATATATGTAATGTTCCATCATATGTCAATGTCAATGGAACAAATTAACAGTGTAATATGATAACGTTCATCAATTATGCCATGAATTTCCAGCGGAATATTTTTGAACGTTTTAATATAGAATAGAACTTCCACAAAAGTACCTATACGTTCAACCTCACAATTGAAGTTAATCCAACGATCTGTCCTGTACATGGGGTCAGAAAATCATTATTACCAACAGTTGCTTCCCTTCATTGTATAGTAACTCAGTTACTCCAATTTCACTGAAGATTTATCAGCCTGGAACATATGGAATCAGAAAGTAGTTTAAATCACATTGTAGTTTACAAGTATCAACTTTCTGTTTAGGTTTTTCATCCATATGAATCACAATCAAGAACATTATTTATTTTTATTTTTAAATAAATAGTTATTTTTATAATATATATATCACATTATTAAGTAATATGAACATATACAATAAATTTCTTATTAGAAAATACAAAAAATGTTTAAAAAAAGCTAATTTAAATGTCTTATTTCATAATGTTATATCAATTTATATGTATTGTAATACACATAATAATATAGAATAGATACTTTAGATGTCTTAACTAAGTTAGTTCATGCTTCTAAGTATCATAGTTATCCAGTTATGCATTTATTAGCACAGAAACATAAGATATGGACTTTACCAAGTTCCAGTCAATGACGAAATGCTTCCGTGTAACCCCGTCAACCACCACGAAGATTAGCGACATTTTGAGACAAATCGATCATGTTAATCATGTTATGTCTAATTACGCTTCACGGGCCGGTGAATTATTTGTAACTACTGCTTCATACTCGCCAAATAAATTTGTTTTATCGCTTCACGCATGTCGCCGTCGACCCCTGATAAGACATTGACTCCCAGCTCGTGCCTTAGATCTCTTATCGTCTTTACTGTATACTCGCGAAAAGTTTACGCTCGTCGAATAGAATTGCTCTATCGACCTTACGCAGCCGTCTTTTCTCCCACTCGAGAGGTACAGGTTCGATGAATTACCTATATTCATGGTAGAATAGAATTTTAGCCTGCGAGAATTTAATAGAATCAATACGGTAATGCAAAATCAATGTGCTATTTTAAGCGTTTTTAGATTTTTCACGCCCAATGAATAATGATTTTTGTACTAAGAAAAGTTAATGCAAATCCAATGGTGTGTCCTAAATTAAAGTAAATAACATCTTTGGTTATTTGCCATTAATCCGCTTTAATAATGTCAATTCTTACATATGCAAGATCTACCTCTTCCAAAAATATCACATCTACAAAGTCGTAGCGAAAGTGCTATAGTATTACTTCATGCGAACATAACATTTCAGTCGTTAGTGTGACAAAATTTAGTTCTTTTCAGTAGCTAAACAGTTTAAACTCAAACCATCGAGTAACACCTGCTTTACGTCTCACCCCGTAATACATAGGCGTACTAAGAATTAACTTAGATAAATAGAAAAGTCAATGGAACATAAATGAAATTGTTATTTGTTAGTATCACATCCAGTCACCACAGGTGTACTTTTTTCGCTCTATGTCACGATAGAATACCAATTTACATTAGTACATGTCACCATTTTCCAGTAAAGTATCCACTTCCTTTCCTTCATTACCTGTATTGCTTTCCTTTGGCTTGTCCACACCACCCACACCACCAGCCGGCGACTTTACAAAATTGCATTAGAAAGTGTGAAGCAAATTATATCTAAGTCTGACACATCTGCAAGAACCCCAATCCTCTCTATAAGATCTACCCTCTCTCTCAGTGCACCTCTGTCAGTCCCATCCAGCATAGGCACAGACTTCCCATATGCTTTAAGAGCTCTTATCTTGGTTTCATTACTTTTATGCTGTAGACTAGTTAATTCCCGTTTTTCTCTACGCTCTTCCCTGTCATTATCAGCCTCAGTACGTTCTGTAATTTGCAATATCCTCTCTTCATTTTTGTCAGTAATATTCTCTATACTATCAGCCATAAACTTAGTCCATGCTTCCAATTTATCACAGTCCTCACTCAAAATACCCAATTCTATCTGACTTTCAAACCACAACCCAAATTGTTCACGTAAAGAATCCTCCTTTAACCGTGTTACAGGTATTGTGAGTGTGTAGTGTAAGTGTATTTAATTAAATATATAACTTACCCTCAGTCAAATATGTTCACGCTATTGATATCCTCCTTGTAGCGGGTTATATGGGAAATTTAGTGTGTTGTGTAAAGCGCGGTAAAAATAAATAGTAAAGAATTGAATCCAACCGATAGAGTTACCTGTACAGTAGCAGAAAGGTGAAAAGTCTCTCCCGTATATTAATACGCTCTGATATACTTCAAGGTTAAACAAAATTATCGAAAGTAGTCCAAAAATGTAACAATTCTAGCGGCGACACGAGGCTTCAGACAAGCGATAATACAGTAATATTACAGTAATACCGACGTCAAAGACTAATGTTTCCCCTAAGAAAAGACACTTTCATCGGAAATTCATCGACAAAGTAATTTAGTTTAATTTAGCCCCTGTAGAAAGTAAAAAGATTGGAGAATCAATAGAAGAAAACTACCTTATCCACTCCAACTACCCACCAGTCGTAGTCAATAGAAAAGTCCTTTATTATCTTAACCTCAAGAATTTAGAATTTAGAATAGCATATCAAATTAAATGAAACAAAAATACTACATATATAATAATTGTAGTTCTAGCCATAACGTCAAAAATGAAACACCACATGCATTCAAATAACACCACGTGCGTTCAAATAACCAGCAGTCAACTAACAATTAAATTAAGAAATATAACTTTATAGTATCATATAACAAATAAAAAGAAAAATGCTACCGAAACACACCGAAAGTATCAAATACACTCAATACAGTCACTACTAACCAATGTCGTGCAGCTTCAAATCCCGGTAGTTTCACAAGTAGTGGTCGCCATTTTGTAAAGTCGCCGGCTGGTGGTGTGGGTGGTGTGGACAAGCCAAAGGAAAGCAATACAGGTAATGAAGAAAAATAGGTGAAGAGTGAAAGTAGGAGAGTGATACTCCTTCATTTATTGGTTTATATAGGTTTTCTAGAATCCAAGATGGCAGTGGTCACATGGTTCAATCCACCAATCAGTGTACAATGTGCTGTATCCAAGGCCTTGTTATGCTGGCTACAGTGCCTGGTAGTGGCCAATGATCCATAAATAACACCATGGGGGGAGGGGGTATGTGAGGTGACTCTTCCAAAGAGTTTATCTAGTAAATCTAGGAAGTGACACTCCTCCAAAGACTATTTTACTATACAATTTCTATACCTAATGAGTAATAGTTTACCAACTCCACACATCCCTCATATGCCTTTGGTTTTTATATATTACCTTTTATCATTATATAGACAGTTTGTAATTTATTATAGTAATTTCACATAGGTCCTTATGCATTATATCGGAACATTTTACAACTGTACGCTAACAACAGTAACAATGTACACTAACAACAGTAACACTGTACACTAACAGCAGCAACACTGTACACTAACAGCAGTAGGACTGTCCACTAACACCAGTAACACTGTACACTAAAAACACTAACACTGTACACTAACAGCAGTATCAATGTACACTAACAGCACTAGTACTGTACACTAACAGCAGTAACACTTTACACTAACAACAATAACAATGTACACTAACAACAGTACAAATCGACACTAACACCAGTTACACTGTACACTAACAACAGTAGTAATGTACACTACCAGCAATAACACTGTACACTAACAACAGTAACAATATACACTAACATCACTAGTACTGTGCACTAATAGCAGTATATGTGTACACTAACAGCAGTAACACTGTACACTAACAGTAGTTGCACTGTACACTAATAGCAATAACAATGTACACTACGTTGCTAAACGCCACAGCACTAGCAGGTGTAACATAGCAGTGAATATATGGAGACTGCTTCCTAACAGGTAGTTTGCCTTTTATAGTGGTTACAGCACATGTTTGGACCGTCCTACTCGTCCCATCTCTTCGTTAGGACTGGCCTACCCAGCAACTATATAAGGAGCATAGTCACACACTCTCGGCACTCTTGCTATCCGGACCGCACTCTGTCCACACCTCTCTCTATCACCTCTCCGCCGGCCATGCTCCTCCTTGATATGTCTGAAAAGAGTTCCAGGAGGGGGAGCCCACCGGCATTTCACTTTCTACTCTTACTCTGTCCGTGTCTATGGCTCACTGGACGGTCACCATAGAGCAAATAGACACGGTCCTTTGACTCAACTCTCCTCATTTCTCTTTCCTAGACTCTGCCCATTTCGATTTCTCCCAGGCACACTTCTTCCCCTGACCAGGGTAGTTGTGTTCTTGGGTGGGGCCCTTCACCGTTACGATTTCTCTGTCTTGTTCTTGTTGCTGGAACGACCGCTGCTCCCACCTTTGCCCGCCTTCCTCAAACCCCTGCTGCTGACCGGATTCAAGTGCTACACTACACTACACCTACAGCTCAACTACCGCCAGACCAAAGAGATTCGCTGCCGCCCCAACACCTCGCCGTTACAACGTTGTGAAGATGTCCCCAGCTTCTACAACACTCCCTACTGAAGTTAAGTCTTCAACCAAAGATTGGGCCGATTTATCGGAGCCTCTCTACCCAATGTTGCAGTTCTGCAACCAGTAACCGTTGTAAGGTTACAAACACCCCCAATCATCATCATCACTCTTGGCACTCTACGCCCAAACATTGAGGCGTCAACATCTCCAAGTCAATTAGGCCTGAAACCTGATCTGGCTAGTTACAGCTTATGGGATGGATTCAACTTGCTGAGCTTCTACAGTATTGACCAATGGACGTGAGGAGGATTGGTGACTGTGGTGTCTGCCTTTTCCCATATCACTGCTGCTTAGCCTGACATGTACATCCACCATCAACTGAGACTCTATACCTGTATGGTTGGTGACAGCTCACAGAAAATGGATCATCTATATATATCAACTTCTCAAGGCAACTGAGACATAGAATAAGCAACAAGAGGACTGAGTGTATCTATCATCCATATGGACTACACAGACAGTTGTGAGTGTAATATCATACCGTTGAGAATTTATATGTAACTGTACACTTTGTAATTGAGAATATATGTTAAAAGTACATATTTGTGCATTGTTACTTGTCTTCTTTACTAAGAATAGAAGATGTTTCAAATTCTCTTTTCTCCTCACTATATTAGCTAGTCTATAAGATTAGGCATTAGTTATTATACGTGACAGAGAAATTGGGGGCTTGTCCAGGAATACTGTCAAAGTTGTTCTCTTGGTATTTGCAAAGAATCTTAACAAAATGTCTCAGTATAAAGCCTTTCTAGAGTCACCCTCTCTACAGAAACTAGAAAAGTTCAGAAGGGGTGAATTGTTAGAAATTGCTCGGGAGTTAGACTTAGATGTGAGAAGGTCTAGCAGAAAAGCTGAACTAAAGAGAGCTATTGTTGAAATATTGGTTGATGATGAGTTATTGCCAGAGGATGTGTTGGATGAATTGGGTCCTCTTGGTCCTTCAGGAGGGGGCCGTAAAGAAATTTCAGAAAGGGAGATCACACTCAAACAAGTGGAACTTCAGGCTCAAAAAGAACATGAACAGGCTAGAATCCAGGCTGAAAAAGAACTAGCTCTAATTCAGGCTCAAAAAGAAAATGAACAGGCTAGAATTCAGGCTCACAAAGAACTCAAGCTCAAAGAAATGGAGCTCCAGCTTGATTCTGAGAGGACAATACAGCAAAATATGTGTAATGTTAGTAGAGATGTCCGATTAGTTCCACCATTCAATGAAAAGGAGGTTGATAATTATTTTCAACATTTTGAGAAGGTTGCACTAAATATGAAATGGCCAAAGGATAAGTGGGCACTGATGTTACAAAGAGTTCTGGGAGGTAAGGCTCAGGAAGCTTATTCAGCACTTCGCTTGCAAGACAGTTTAGATTATAAAAAAGTCAAAGCTGTTATTCTCAAAGCTTATGAACTGGTTCCAGAGGCATATTGTCAGAAGTTTAGGAGTTACCGTAAGCAAGAGAACCAAACCTATGTAGAGTTTGCTCATGAAAAGGAAATGTATTTTGATAGGTGGTGTAAGTCTATGGAACTTACAGATAGTTTTGATAATCTCAGACAACTGTGTCTTGTTGAAGAATTCAAGCGTTGCATATACAGTGATCTAAAAACTTATCTTGATGAAAAGAAAGTCATGTTATTGTATGAAATAGCTACTCTTGCTGATGATTATGCCATAACCCATAAGTCTAGTTTTCAACAAAAGAAGAGTGCACCCCAAAAACAAGTTAGTGATGTTAGTCAGGGAGAAAAAGGTGGTTTTAGCAAAGATTAGAAATCTAGTGCAAAGCTTTCAGGTGACCAAGATAGAAAGTCAGAAAGGATTTCAGGTCCCACATGTCATTATTGTCATAAACCGGGTCATGTTATGTCTGACTGTTGGATACTAAAAAAAAAAAAGCATATGAGCCCAAGCCCAATGCATGTGTTTCATCCAAAAGGTCAGAGCGTATCAGTGCACCATCTGTTTCTGATAAAGTGATTGATGTCAGAGAGGAATACAAACCATTTATACTTGAGGGTCATGTGTCTCTAGATAATGACACTGCAGATTCTGCACCCATTTGTATTTTGAGAGATACTGGGGCAGCTCAATCCATGATTCTAGAAAGTGCTCTACCCTTTGGTTCAGGGTCAGCCACAAGTGAATATCTTATTATTTGTGGTGTTGAGTGTGGTTTCATGAGTGTCCCTCTTCACAGAATTAGACTAAAGTCTGATTTAATATCAGGGTCTGTTGAAGTTGCAGTTAAATCTGATCTCCCAGTTGAAGGTGTATCAATGTTGCTAGGAAATGACCTAGCAGGGGGAGAGGTCTTTCTCAAACCAAAAATGGTTTTTGAGCCAGTCATTTCATCATCTAAAGATGATGTTATTGATGATGAGATAGGTGAAGTTTATCCCTCTTGTGCTGTGACTAGGTCTCTGGTTAAAAAATTAAGTAAAAAAACATTCTGATGATGTTGAGACCGAGAATGATATTATTGATTTGTCTCAGACATTTATCAACACAAAAGATGAACCAATTAAGGATCATCCTATTATCGGTTCTCAAACACGGTCAAGTCAAAATGATGACGAGACTAACTTTGAAAATAAAGTCCCTCTTGCCAGGAGTAAGCTGATTACTGAACAAGAAAACAATCCTGAGATAGTGTCACTTACCCAGCATGCACTTCCTGTAGAAGAGCTTGAACAAGTTTCCACAAGGTACTTCTTCAAAAATGGTGTTCTCATGAGAAAATGGAGACCACCAGATGTCCCAGCATCAGAGGATTGGTCTATTGTTCACCAAATTATGATGCCCAAGACCTATCACTGTGAGATTCTTGAGGTGGCCCATGAGCTACCTATGGGTGGTCATTTGGGTATTAATAAGATCTCTGAAAAGATCATGAGGCATTTCTTTTGCCTAAGTTAAGGCAAGATGTTGCCAAATTTTGTCGAACTTGTCATACATGTCAAATGGTTGGGAAACCTAATCAAAAGATCCCTGTTGGGCCATTATGACCCAATCTTGCAGTCAAAGAAGCATTTAGCTGTGTAATTATTGACTGTGTTGGTCCTTTGCCAAAAACCAGAGCTGGTAATCAGTACTTGCTCACAATAATGTGTGTTTCTACAAGGTTTCCTCAGGCTATACCACTCAGAAATATCTCTGCTCAAAAGGTAGTCAAAGCATTGATTTTCTCATTTGTTGGTCTCCCACAAGAGATTCAGTCTGATCAAGGCTCAAACTTCATGTCTGGCTTATTCCAACAAGTAGTTCATGAACTAGAAATAAAGCAGGTGAAATCCAGTGCTTACCACCCAGAGTCTCAAGGTGCATTAGAAAGATTCAATTGCACTCTCAAAAACATGATGCAAACCTATATCTTTGAAAATGAGAGAGATTGGGATGAAGGTATTGGCCTGTTGTTGTTTGCTGCACGAGAATCCTTTCAAGAATCCTTGGGATTTAGTCCCTTTGAGTTGGTTTTTGGTCACACTGTCCAAGGTCCATTGAAGGTATTGAAGGAACATTGGTTAGGAGATAATCCTGAAGACAACAACATCTTGGATTATGTTTCCAAAGTTAGCACTAGGCTAGTTTGTATTTGTGAGTTAGCGCCTGAAAATCTGAAAGCAGCTCAAAGTAAGATGAAGGACAAATTTGATATCAAAGCCCAAGAACATGAATTCTCTGTGGGAGATAAGGTCTTAGTGTTGCTCCCCATTATGGGGGCTGTCACATTATGATGTTTCTCGCCAACGCGCGTCGACGTGTGTGATTTTTTGCTGCAACATTGGGATACATCAGGAAGTGTTATGCGCACGCTAGGTGCATGTTGGTATTCGTTGATGGACGGCAATGGTCGGTGAGGATCGGCGGCATGCGGCATCGCACGTCGAAAGTTTTGCGCTTGCACAAAACTTTGGACGTGCGACAACGCGTGGGTGCCAATGTTATGGCTATGTTAGGGGCTCGTCGAAATACATTAAACGCGGTGGAAGATCGTTATGCGAACGGTAGGTGTGAAAGTACAACATCTGAACACTTTGACTTCTGGATACTGAATCCTATATTCATGGCCTAGGGCTCGCTCAACCCGCCGGCTAAACTTTCCATGACGTCATCTCATTAGCATAATCCTTTGTCTAAACCTCTCCATCTCATTAACATATATTAGCCACATACCTATACATCTATTACGCATATATCACATCCCCCCCTCAAAGTATTTCTGAAACATGAAAGGTTTCAAAATCACCACCAAAATACCATATAACAGTCAAACGAAAGCACAATAACATATATGCATACTTAACTGAAACACAAGTCCTTGCAAATGTCCAAGCGCCGTATGGCACTGAAGTCCTTCACTGTCCGGCTGTAATGCCTCATGTTATAAATTGTCCATTACACATTCAATATCAAAACACACAGCTGAAAATATAACTTAATCCTACATGCACATGCTATATGTGTAAACACTCAATCTACACTGAGCTACTACAGGTCTAACCTGCTCGCCGGCCTAATCAGCCGACCTGACCTACTTAGATTAGCCGCACTGTTTACATTCGGCAACGACGCTGACCTACTTTGCGTTTGCCCGACCGGTTCGGGCCGCCCCCCCACAGGCACCCTGATAATCTGCACTTGATTTCTATATAACATATTACCTGACTCGTTCAAAATTTGATATTCTCTCCCCAAAATACCAGTCCGACCCAAAAGAACCCCTTTTTTCCATTCCCCTGCATGATTTTTGTATTTTATTTTGTCCACCACTCTCATAGGTTTGGGCGGCTTACCACACTTCTTGTCATGAAACGCTTTCTGACTTTGCTGCCGTTTTGCTGTCTGGACTTTCTTTGGATTTTGCATTTCGGGCACCAAAATGTCTTCCGCCATTGGCAACCTACCCCTCAACCTCCTGCTCATGAGCAGCTGAGCCAGAGATGCATTCAAGACAGGCAATGGAGTGTTACGATAATTCAGCAAAGCTAACTGAAAATCCGAACCAGTCTTCTCGCACTTCTTTAACATGTCCTTGACTGCTCTACCTGCCCATTACTACGAGGATACTGTGGACTGGAATATACGGCATTAAACCCATAGTGCTGTGTAAACTCCCTATACTCATGGCTCTTAAACTGCGGACCATTGTCCAAAATAACCTGACTAGGAATCCTGTGCCTTGCAAAATTATCCTTCAACACTTCAATAACTGTGACAGACAACGTATCGCCCAACAGCGTCACCTCTGGATATTTTGTGTAATAATCTACAGTTATCAGGTCATTTTTATGGTTTAACTCAAACAAGTATGCACCAACCTTTTCATACGGTTGACAGGCGATCGGGTGATTTATCAACGGCTCGATATGCAAACTTTTCAGGTTGTTCTGGCAAGTGTCACATCGACTGACCTTATCTTCAATTTGTTTGTTCATATTAGGCCAAAACATACAGTCCCGTGCCAGCTGCTTGGATTTCGTCACACCCAAGTGTGTTTCATGTAACGCCTCAATCATTTCACCACGGAGACCCGGAGGAACCACCACCTGATTGCCTTTCATGACCAGATTATTTTCTACCGTTAACTCATGTTTGTGTGGGATGTACTGTCTCAGATACGGCGGTGTCTGTATGCGTGTAGTGTCCCACCCAACTTCAATGTGTGAAATCAACATGGACATGAATACATCCTTCTCATATTCTCTAACAATCTTACTCAACAAACTTGACGATTGAATGTCCACTGCGGCAACGCAGAACGGGTCATCGAACAGGTTACCATGACCTACTTTGGCACTATGCGCCCTGGACAACATGTCTGCAAAAAACATCAAAGAACCCTTCACATGACATAGCTGAATATCGTAATTTTGCAACCGCATTCTCTGCATATTAGCCGAAAGTTTATGAATTGGTTTCTGCATTATCGCCACTAACGGCTTGTGGTCCGTCTGAATTTGAACTTCTTTGCCAAAGATATAGTCATGAAACCTCTGGCATCCGAAACATATGGCGAGCATTTCTTTTTCAATAGTGACATAGCCACACTGCACTGTGTTAAGCGCATGAGATGCGAGTGCGATTGGCTTGTCATCTTGCATTAACACGGCACCCAAACCTGACTGACAAGCATCTACTTGAATAACAATGCGTTTCTTGACATTGTAATACGACAACACAGGAGCAGATCTTAACTTTTCTTTCAACTTATCAAACGCGCCCTGCTGTTCGGTCTGCCAGTGCCATGCGACGTCCTTAGCCAGGAGCGTGCGTAGTGGTTTGGCTATCTCGGAGATGTTGGGTATAAACTTGTGCACATATCCAACCATGCCCAGGAACCTTTGGATGCCTTGTTTGTCACACGGCTCTGGCATGTCGATTATTGCTTGTACTCTGTCTGGATCAGGCTTCACACCCTGCTGGGTAAGTTGATGACCTGTAGTCTTACATAGCAAAGATTTTGTTTCGTTCAATTTAAGGTTAACCGACCTAGCTCAGTCCAATACGGCTCGGAGCCGCTCCTTGTGTTCCTCAACCATTGACCCATATACCAAAATGTCGTCCGTGACTATCCCGATACCGGCTATATCGTTCATGACATGGTGCATTTCCTGAATAAAAATGTCACCGGCTGTTTTGATGCCAAAAGGCAAGCGGGTGTACCTGTACTGGTCCCACGGAGTATTAAACGTGCCCAGATGTGAACTTTCTTCATCTAACTCTTTCTGCTAATAACCTGTCATTGCATCCAAAACTGAAAAATATTTTGCATCTGCTGTTTTGGCAATAATTTCGTCAATCGTTTTGGTAGGGAAAGGCCCTCTCTTTATTGGTTTGTTTAACTTAGTCGGATCCAGACAAATCCTTATCTTGTTTTGTTTTTATACGATAGTTATGGAGTTAACCCACTCGGTAGGTTCATCTTGTTCAACTATGACACCTAACTCTACCATGCGATCAAGCTCGCTATGTACCTTACCCTGAATGGCAAATGGAATCCGTCTAGGCGGATCAACAACAGGTTGTACAGATTTATCGACATGAATGACAGTATTTGCTTTGATCAACCCCAAACCCTGAAACAGATCTTTGTATTCGCTTACCAGCTTCTCCACCTGGGCGCTGGGACTGTTCGTCGGCTTGGAAATGTCGGCCCAGCACAGTGCACCACATCCACACGCGCCAGCAGGTTCAATGTCACACAAGCCTGCTTGCCCAAAATAGGCTGACAGTTCTGTACCACTTGGAAGTTGAACACTCTGTCGTTGACGTCCAGCATCACCTCCCCGTTAGGAGCGATCCGATGATCCGATGACCCGAGAACATCACCAAAGAACACCTGGTGTTTGTCACCCCCCCAAGAGCAACCCTGTCGAAGACGTACCTCGGCAGCACGTTCGCCTCCGAGCTTGAACTTGACAGGACAACCGTTCACCCGAACGATCGTGTACCACAGCTCGGCATCTTGCTCAGCACCGCGGTCCAGGGCACCGACGAACAGATCCGTTGCCAGCACATTGACCTCCGCCGGATCCGGGTCTTGCTCAGCATTGTGAGGGTCAGGCTCTTCAATGGTAAGCTTGTTGACCCTGCCCAGTCTGCTCCTGCAGACCTTACCGAAGTGCCCGATCTTCTTGCAGGCTATGCAAGCCTTGCCTTTCGCTGGGCAGACTCCCTGGCGGTGTTCATATCCACAGTTCTGGCAGCGGATCTTGAACTCTCCTGCACCGGCGCCGACGGCATTCCAAGATGGCGATTTCCAAGATGGCATCACTGATGACCGAACTGCCGGTGCACCGGTACGCGCAGTAGCATAGTTCCTTAGAAAATCAATCTCCTTACTTTCCACGTCTGATTTGGTGTCCTCAAACAGATCTGAACTGAACTCACTCATTTCACAAATACTGACACATTTTCCCAACGTTAACTCAGTAGTTTGCAGCAGTTTGTTACGCAAATTAACATTTCTCACACCAGCCACTAACCGATTGCGCAACAGCGACTCCTCCACCGTACCATAGCTTCACCCTATCTCTTAATGCTGTGATGTACGTAGCCATATTTTCTGTAGCCTGATTATGCGTATTAAACTTATATCTTGTGATGATAAGACTGCATTTGCCTACACAATATGTCCGAAATGCCTCCGTGAGTGGCCCGATTTTGTCTTGATCAGCGAGCGCGATATCCATATTGGCGAAAACTGTTTGCGCTTCCTCGCCAGCGATGTGAAGAAAGATGCAGCATTGCACTCGTTCTGTCTTCATTATGACACCTGCAGCTGTGGCGTATATGTCATATGCTCTGATCCATGTTTTCCAGTTCGATCTTGCGTTGTTGCTGAGGACAAGCTTACCAGGCGGCCGCAAACCCAGCAACGTATTAGCGGGCGGCATTCTTCCTCATCTGACACCATGTGAAAGTACAACGTCTGAACACTTTGACTTCTGGATACTGAATCCTTTATTCACGGCCTAGGGCTCGCTCAAGCCGCCAGCTAAACTTTCCATGACATCATCTCATTAGCATAATCCTTTGTCTAAACCTCTGCATCTCATTAACATATATTAGCCACATACCTATACGTTTATTACGCATATATCACAGTAGGTACATGCCGCGCGTTTGTGAGGCTTGTTCCCACACATTGCGCCAAACAGTTGCTTTGTTTGGTTGTTGTTGTTTTACGTCCTACCAACATCTAAGGTCATATCAGGACGGCACGACAAACTTTTGAGGTTTTTTTCTCATAACGTTGGCCGCACGCTACCAATACGTTGAGCGGATGTCGACAAGTTTGACGTGTCTCGACGATTAAAAGTGATTGTGCGCATTGGCGGCACGCTTCTGAGAAGCATCTTGATGTTTACTTTAGAAAAATGATATGGCTAACATGATTAAGTTCCCGTCAAGCTCTTTCCATTGCTATATGTTTCATTGAGATCAAATGCATTTTCAAAATGTTCACACATACATACTATAAATTTGCCCATGAGTGTGCACTGTCACAAGTCGGTGCCCGCCCTAATATGACCTTAGATGTTGCTAGGACATAAAACAACAATCAACAACAACAACCCCTACTGCCCCACCTTACTGCATTCTTCCCCACCTTACTGCATACTGCATCACGCTACTAAATATGAAACTGAATATGCAGCAATTATAACATATTTTTTAGAGTAGTGTTTGGAACTTAATGATAGTGTTTTGAGCGTGGCCACAGTAGTGTTTTGAACCTACCTTCAACTAGGTTCAAAATACTACTGTAGTGTTTTGAACCTAGGTTCAAAACACTACCGTAGTGTTTTTGTGGGGTAGTGTTTTGAACTTACTACACCGGCGCCAGGCCTCCTAGCTTCCCGGTGTTGCGGTTTCCGCGGCACACCAGTTTGCCAGGGACACATCCATTCAAATGCATTGTCAATGACTGTGAGCAAATCTTCATACAGAAAAAGTCAAATATCTCTCAAATTACACCACCTAGAAACAAATCGCTTGGTACACATATAAAAAACATGTTTACCAAAAAGACTATATTAAATTGATAAGGTTGGGGTTCTGGATTTCTATTAATTTTGAATAAAACTAACATTTTGCACTGCGCATACCGTCAAACTCACAGCATTGTCAATTAATAGTTGTGAGCAATCTTCATATACAGAAAATACAACAAAAGTGAAATATCTCTAAAACCACACCACCTAGAAACAAATCGTTTGGTACACATATAGAAATCATCTTTACCAAAAACATTATATTAAATGTATAAGGTTAGTGATGATGCTGTTCGATTTTGATGCATGCCCAGAAGCGATGTGTCCCTCGCAAACTGGTGTGCCGCGGAAACTGCAACACCGGCTCTGAGCCTCCCTCCACCACCTCCCAAATATTGTAATATAAATCAAAAGTAAGAAGGAAAAGTTAAATAAATGCAATATTATTTTAGCTAATGTTTTGTTGATGTTTCTGTATCAGCAAGAAAAGTGATCTACATGGTGCTTATGCATAAGATGTATAATAACAGTGAATGATTTAGTATGTCAATATATATTTGTACACAAAAATATATCTAAATGATGAACAACAGTTTACACAGGACCTCCCCCAGTGGCAAGTGGAAGTATATGGGTGTGCCACAGACCAGCATATACCCCCATGGTTGGCTGGAGGTAACTCTATTGTTTGGGATTTATGGATATACCAACACAGTACTATAATGGGCAGTTCTGGCATGTAGCCATTTGTTGTAACTAATGCATTATTTCCTAATATTCACTGCTAATTTAATCAATCCGGTCCCAACTAAATGTCCCAAAAATATTCAGGAAATTAGATATAATTGTTTGCTTTCTACTGATGTATTCCAATATGAAAACATCCCAAAACTCGGTGTGTCACAGCCAAGACTGTCAAACTGCACATTAATCTTAGAATTCGACCTTGGAAATTAACTCGGTGGTCACATGACCACCGTAGCTAAACCCAGGGAACCTCTGCAACCTGGTGAATGCAATGCTAGATACAAGATTAACATCTTAATTTATTATATTATTTTTTTTAGTTGGTATTCTATGTTTCAAACAAGAGCTAAGATGAGCTGAAACTAGCACATTTCATAGCTGCACCCAGTGTATTAGCATGTGCCATGTGCTTCTCATGGGTTTGTTTTTCTTCTACGCATCCCACAATGCACCGCGCCACTGGAATAGTGATCTAGTCTATTCTTTTATTTTAAACATGTTGTCATGGGGGTGGTGAAAATGGGAAATATTGCACCTAGAGCAGGACTCGAACCCACATCTCTTTGCATTCCGGGTCAGGGTGCTAACCATTACACTACCTAGGCTCCCTGATATCAACCTACTACCCATGCCTACATGTCTATGCGGCTCCTTGCCTGAGAGGTCAGTGCAGACTACTACACTTGTCCCACTGGAATTTTAAGTATTTTAATGCTTACAATTACATACATACAGGCAGTGCACTTACACATACCCAGGGTAGGTTCAACAACTATACAGCACATAGCTTGCATAGGATCATGGTCATGGCAATCAGTGTCATGAGGTGATGGAAATGGGAAATATTGCACCTAGAGAGGGACTCAAACCCACATCTCTTTGCATTCTGGGTCAGTGTGCTAACCATTACACCACCTAGGATCCCTGATGGCTCCACTCTTCCCACGCTTACCTGTCTATGCGGCTCCTTGCCTGAGAGGTTAGTGCAGATCACTACAATATCATAGGGGTGATGAAAATAGCAAATATTGTGTCTAGAGCAGGATTTGAACCCAGACCTTTTGCATTCCCGTACAGTGTGCTGACAACTAACTACACCACATAGACTCCCTGATGTCATCAACCTACCCACGCCTACCTGTGCATGTGGCTCCTTGCCTGAGAGGTGAGTGCAGAATATGACGCATCGGATTATGGAATTTAAATTTCCCTCAGCCAGGAAGTGTAAAACATGGTGACAACCCGTCAACGACACATTAACCATTGTCGCACTGGCTGAGCATTCTTCCCAGAATGCAGTGTCTCATCGATCATTAAATGTCAACGCAGATTATCAAAGCATCATCTGCTATGTAATAATTAGCAAGACGCATTGAAGAAGAACAAGCAACCACCTAGTAAATCTTGTGTCTGTCTGTCTGTCTGTCCTGTGATTAATTGTTTATTTAAAGCTGAATAGTCCAATGAAGGATCATATTAAAAAAATTAAAACACTGATTTAGATTTGATTCTACATATTTAACATAGATACTGGTGCACTTATCAAACATTTGTCGCCACATAGAAGGGAATACTGACACAATATAATAGAACATGTTACTGCAGAAGCTTATACCAGATGGGATGGCCAAATGAGTTAGAGCGTCCATCTCCCGTGTTGGTAGACCATGGGATCGTGGGTTTTAACCCTGGTCGAGTCAAATCAATGACTTAACAATTGATACTTGTCACTTCCTAGCCAGGTGCTTGGCATTATTAGGATAGGGCAAGGATTGGTTGGCTCAGTGTCAGGATAATGCAACTGAGTGGGATATCAGGTCATGGTGCTGGCAGCCTGATCTCCCAATGGGGCAGCACTATAAAGTTGCCACGTGTGCACACTCTCACAAGTCAATACCCATCCTGATATGACCTTAGATGTTGCTAGGACATAAAACAAGAACAAACAAACAAAGCAGAAGCTTATTAAGATAGCACAAGTATGATTCCTCACAAACAGGCAACAGGATCACCTAAAACTGTATGCATACAACAAATCTTAAACCAAAAAAAATCAGGAGGTTTCAAACAAGGTGCATAGGAAGCAACAATGTTCCATGACTAGCAATGGTAAAATCAAAATGCAGTGCATATGATCGTGGTGTAGCTAACATGAGTGGCAATATTTGGAATAAACTGCCAGCTGCAACACGAAATGGAGAAAACGTAGCAGTGTTTAAGAAACTATTAAAAATATAATGTAACCTAGAGAAACAAATGATGTTTAAATGGATTAACACAACATACGGTAAAAGCTGGATTGTTTTACTGTTTTCAATCTACAATTACAAGCCATAAACAACAAGCAAGAAACACACAATTATTACTAAGACAAAATTCAACCCTGATTGCTGCCCGCCGGTTCATGTGAGCACTTTCTTCAAATCTAGTACTCTCTCATTATTATTGGATCACGCTCATAAATGACAGAATTGTTCTATTCATCCTTGTTAAGGCACTTGACTGCAGTGTTGACACTACCAATACCAGTCACAGTGTCTTGGTATTTCTTTAATTGTCACATTCAATTAAATGTGTGGTTTGGATTACATTTGAAGTTACTTAGTTGTAAACTATGGTATTATGCTCAGTTCACCTCAAACTTGAAGCATGCTTTTCAAACTACAGCCGGAAATATAACCCATACGCATTAGTTTTATTATCTAGGTCCCAACACTCACTAAAATGTGTCCATGTATGGTCGTCATGTGTGGCCTGAGGTTGATCACCACACAACAATGTAATTGTCATTATTGGTGGTACTATTGTCTACTACATTGACAGATATATATATTGTAGAGCATGTAAATTGCCACACAACTATGTGGTCGAATGTAATTGTGTTGTTGTTGCCAACTACATTGACAGAGGTATATATCCAGAACACACAAATTACCACAGCTTAAGATGATACAGAAATCTTGTAAACAATATCTGCATGACCCCTAGTTAGTTTGACTGATGGTCCGGTAGTTTTGAGTTTCTGAAATTTTCTAAGATAAATATAAAAGATTGTTCACTATAACCTACCCTACTTTAGTTTGAAGTAACTTTTATTTTAAATGGCTAAGTTTGGAGATATTTGAAGTACAAGCGTGCCAAATTAATGTTGACAAGCATGCAAAAGCTCTGCCACCATAGGATTGTGCTGTAACAGGTTCTATTAAATTGCACCAGTATTTCCTTCTATGTGGCAAGAACTGTTCAATAGGTGCACCAGTATCTAGGTCAGATGTGTTCAATCAAATCTAGATAATTGTTTCGGTTTTGAAAGTATGATGCTTCATCAAACTAGGCGACTTTAACATGAAACTAACAGTGATGCTGAGAGCTTTAACGATACCTGCATGATTCCTGATATTTGTCCGGTATGTTTCCCAATTCATTCTTGACATACCTATTGATTAATGTTCATCTAGATCATGCAAAGTGCTGGGTTTCAGTATTGACTATGTTGACAATAGTGAGTATGCGCACAAATATTGTCATAATGTGTGACATGTGGTTAATCAACACACAAAAATGAAATCAGTTATCATTGCTTTGTCACTGTTGTCAACTACATTGACAGAAGTATATATCCTAGAACACATCAATTGCAGTGGCTTGTCATGATGCTGAAAGCATATAACTAGTATCTGCATGACTCCTGATATTTTGTATGACATGGCACCTATCACTAACCTTGGGACTACCCAAACTAGGTCATTTTTGTTTGATTAATGCTTGTTCATACACTTGACCAGTGTTGACATTACCATTACCAGTCACAATGTCTTTGTATCTCTTTAATTGTCCCATTCAATTTTTTTTGGGGGGGAAGAAAAATAAAAGAACAAAAAGAACAAAATTAAAAAGAAATGTGTGGTTTATATTACATTGGAAGTTACGTGGTTGTAACTTATGGTATTATGCTTAATTCACCTCAGATTTGAAGCATGCTTTCCAAACTACAGCTGAAAATGTAACCCATACCCATTAGTTTTATTATCCTGGTATTAATGGATGCTCATGTGGATCACATAAAATGCTAGGTCTCAAAACTGACTAAAATGTGTCCAAATATGGTCGTCATGTGTGACCTGGGGTTGATCACCGCGCAACAATGTGATCAATTGTCATTATTTTTGGTACTATTGTCTGTGTGACCTGTGATCGATCGCCACACAAAGGAGTAATCAATTGTCATTTTTTGTGTTGCTTTGTAATTGTTTAAGGTTGCATGGTCCGGTGGTTTTGAGTTTCTGGAATTGATTAATGTTCATCCAGATCATGCAAAGTGCTGGGTTTCAGTATTGACTATGTTGACAATAGTGAGTATGCGCACAAATATTGTCATTATGTGTGACCTCTGGTTAATCAACACACAAAAATGAAATCAGTTATCATTGCTTTGTCACTGTTGTTAACTACATTGACAGAAGTATATATCCTAGAACACATCAATTGCAGTGGCTTGGCATGATGCTGAAAGGTTATAAATAGTATCTGGATGACTCCTGATATTTTGTATGACATGGCACCTATCACTGTTGACCGTGTGAATTGCAGGGATGTGGGTAATGCACTTAGTGTCACACTGCATATTTTAGTTTTTTTTAAAAGGCATGCTGGTACTTTTAACAGCATGTTGATACTTATAATTACTCTACACTGCACTACCTAATGATGCACGATATCATCCTTACAACTATTGTGGGTGATGTTTGGTTGCTAATCCTTGCGAGCATGCTACACAGTCACAAACTGATCAGATAATATTATATCTCCTAACCCATGAGACAGACGGCCTTGATATCTACGGAGACTCCAGCAATGGATCTCCAAATGATTAACTCACCCCCATCTACCAATATAACTTATACTCACTCTATGCAACAGTCAATTACTTGGAAAATAGTCATCGATATGACATTATTACTTTATTCCATTGCAGGTGGGAGAACATTAAATTGCCATTTCCAACTGAGATAGGTGTAAATGACCAATGGAACAATATCATTGGGGAAGTCAGAAAGCATCTGGACACTACCTGCCCAATAAAAAAACTTAAAATCAAAAACAACCAAGACCCATGGGTAACCCCAGAATTAATCAACCTAATTATGGACAAATATAAAACAGGCAAATTAGCCAAAGCAAGCGAGTGACTACTTGACATAGAAAACTACCACAAAGCAAGAAATCGTAGCCAGAAATCAGTGAGAAAAGCTAAAAGACGGTACATTGTCAAACAAGACCAGCAATGGGGAAAAAACTCACACAAATTCTGGAACAATGTGAAAATACTAATACCAAATAATAAGAAGAAAGAATGGATTACCCTTTACAACAACGAGGGGATGGAAATCAGCAACAACGATACTGCTAATATGATGAACAAACATTTTTCTACCAAAGGCAATAAACTATCCAAACAGTTCAACACAAACTGGACCACGAAAGCGCAACAATTAAACACAGACATTGGAGATTGCACAACCACAGTAAAAGAGATAAGTGAGCTCATAAAATCAATTGATTGCAACAAGCCTTTGGGCATTGAAAATACCTCAAGTATAGTATTGAAAGATGCATTCGGATGCATCCCAGATGTTATATGTGAGCTATATAACAAATCGTTCACAGAAGGTACTTATGTGGACTGCTGGAAACTAGCCAAAGTAACACCGCTCCACAAAGGAGGGGATAAACAGGTACTGGGAAACTCTAGACCGATCTCCATACTCCCACTGCCTGGTAAACTAATGGAAAAAATAATGCATAGATATATTATGGACCACCTAAACGAACACAAAATATTAAACAGTAAGCACACAGCCGTCGGGCCGACGTCGGCTATTGGTCGCACCGTCGCAATCGACTTTCCACCGTCGGGCCGCCGTCGGGCCACCGGTGGATTTCCGACGTTGGGAATCAATCCCTTTCCACTTTTGAGCCACCGTCGGGCCACCGTCGGGCCGCCGGTGGTGTTCCGACGTTAGGGTTCAATCCCTTTCCACTTTTGAGTCACTGTCGGGCCGACGATGGCCCGACGGCGGTGTTCCGACGTTAGGGTTCGATGCGCGAGAAAGAAGAACAGAGGCGGATGTGGGAAACTGAGGCGTTTATTGTGACGCCTCGGGCAACATACAGAGAACAGTGAGAGAACAGAAATATATGGAGACATGTAAGGTAAAAGGTACAAGCAGGGCAACAGAGGAGGGTACAGCTGAGGAGGCACAGAGCAATACCGGGGGCTCATGAGGAGCAGGGGGCTCGCGAGGAGCAAAGAGTCAGGGGCTCATGAGGAGCAGAGGATAAATAGTGAGGGGCTCATAAGGAGCAGTGTCAGAGTTGGTAGAGGGGGGGGCCGAGGAGCCCTCCGCCGCAGAGGGGGGAGGGTAGAGGAGGGAGAGTTGGGTGGGTGGGTGGAGAAGAAAAGGGCAGAGAGCTGGAAGGCGGCTGGAGGCTGAGTGCCTGAGGGAGGCCGGCGGGCGGCCTTATAAGGGGGGAAGTGAGCAGAGGCAGGAGGGGGGTGAGTCGCTCAGGGCCGGGGGGAGGTGAGCAGTGGCGGGGGTGAGTCGCTCAGGGGCGGGGGGAAGTGAGCAGTGGCAGGAGGGGGGGTGAGTCGCTCAGGGGGGGGGGGAGGGGGAGGGTGAGCAGCGGGCGTCGCGCGAGGCGCGAGTGCTGGGGGAAAGGGGGGGGGGTGAGTCGCTCTCCCTCCCCTCGCATCAAACGAAATGCTTCGCATTACGACCGATGCGCGAGAAGGAAGAACAGAGGCGGATGTGGGAAACTGAGGCGTTTATTGTGACGCCTCGAGCAACATACAGAGAACAGTGAGAGAACAGAAACATATGAGACATGTAAGGTAAACGGTACAAGCAGGGCAACAGAGGAGGTAACAGGCTGAGGAGGCAGAGAGCAATAAGAGGGCTCATGAGGAGCAACAGGCTCGTGAGGAGCAATAAGTGAGGGGCTCATGAGGAGCAGAAGATAAATACAGGAAGGGCTCATAGGGAGCAATGTCAGAGTTCTGGTAGAGGGGGGGCCGAGGAGCCCTCCGCCAAAGAGTAAGGGGAGGGCTCGAGGCGCGCCCAAGGCGGGGGCGCGGGGCGCCCGAGGCGGGGCCCGGAGAGGCAGGCCTGGTTGAGAAGAGGGTCCGGGGCCTACGTGGAGGGGGAGCGGGCGGCCAAAAAAGGGAGGCCCGCTCCTGAGGCCTTGGGGGAGGAGGTCCGGCGAGGGTCGAGCAGGGGGGCAGCGAACTCCTCAGGGCTGGGCTTGGTGGGTCTCTCGTGAGGCTGGGCTGGGTCATCTGAGGTATGAGGTGCGAGGTGATGATCCTCGGCTTCTTCTGGGCGGCGTTTCGATCGGTGTTCGCTGGGTGGCCGTCGGTGGGCATCGCGGGGCTGTCGGGAATGGTTGGGATGAGGTGCCGGCCTAGGCCGGCGGATCAAAAATCCGCCGAGGCGGCCGGGGTCTGGCGCTCACGGGCTTGCTTGGTGCGGCATCCGGCCTCGCTGTGCATTGTTAGTATGCGCCGGTCATTGGCGCAATACGCACAGACGTGCCGGCGCCTGTCTCCCACCTCGCCGTGAGCCTCTCCGAGAGGTGCCCGATCGCACGAGGTGGGATCGCGGTTCCAAGCGGTGCAGGGAGCCCCGTGAGCGTGCCTATCGTAGGCGGTGCGGGTGTCGGCTTGATGCCGGGGCTGGTGTGCGCCTCGGGCCCCATCGTCGCCTCGGGGAGCTGGTGTTGCCGGGGTGGTGGGCGTGGTGAGGGAGTCAAGCCTGAGCGCGTTGAGGGCCACAGGGTCATGCCACCCCTGGGGGAGCCTTCCGTCCGCGATCCAGGAAAAGATGGTCTCTGAGTACCGGCGGACGGTGGGCCAGGGGTGGATGAGGACGTCTCTCATGACGGTGAGGTGGTGTTGGTGTAGGCCCTGGAGGGAGTGATCCGGGAAGGATGGGTGGTTGACCATGGAGAGGAGGGCGAGGCTGTACTCGTCCTTGGTTGCTTCTCCGAGCTTGACTGCCTTGCGCCCCGCACCCCTCTCGACGAGGTCGCTAGGGAAGAGGTAGTCGGCTGGGATCCCTCGGCGGCGCTCGGTGCGATGCGCCTCGGCGGATGCGAGGATGTCGCGGACCGCGTCGGCCGCGGATGCCGGGCTGTAGTCCTCGGGATCCTGGCGGTAGGTGGGCGGTGGTGCTGAGCTGGCGTGGGCGCGGGTGTAGCCCTGGTACTGCAGGTGCGGGCCTCCGGGCTGAGTCGCTTGAGGTGGAGGCGGCGGCCGGCTCCCGGCTGCGGCGTAGGCCCGAGGTGCCGGGACGTGGTGGAGGCTGCAGGCGGGCTCCCGCCTCGGCGTGGGCGGGGGGCTCCCCGGGGCCCCTCGGGCTTGCTCCGTCTCGAGGGTCTCGATGCGTGTGGTGAGGTGGGTGATGGCCTCGATGAGGAGGGCCGTCTCGCTGCTGGGCTGGCCGGAGGGTGCTGCCGGGGAGGTCGGGGCCGTACAGGGGGCGGGGCTACCCGGGGAGCCCGAGGAGGGTCCTGGCGTGGCCATCCCGGAGGTCTTGGAGCTTCTCCGAATCTTCCCTTTGCCGCGGCCGGGCATGGTGCAGGGTCGGCAGAGGAGCAGCGAGGTGGAGTAGCCAAAAAGAAGAAAAAGGGCAGAGAGCTGGAAGGCGGCTGGAGGCTGAGTGCCTGAGGGAGGCCGGCGGGCGGCCTTATAAGGGGGGAAGTGAGCAGAGGCAGGAGGGGGGTGAGTCGCTCAGGGCCGGGGGGAGGTGAGCAGTGGCGGGGTGAGTCGCTCAGGGGCGGGGGGAGGTGAGCAGTGGCAGGAGGGGGGGTGAGTCGCTCAGGGGGGGGGGAGGGGGAGGGTGAGCAGCGGGCGTCGCGCGAGGCGCGAGTGCTGGGGGAAGGGGGGTAGAGGGGGGGGGGGGGGGATGAGTCGCTCTCCCCCCCGAGTCGCTCTCCCTCCCCTCGCATCAAACGAAATGCTTCGCATTACGACCAATCCAAATTTCCACTTTTGAGCCGTCGGGCCTCCGTCGGCCCGACGGTGGTGTCCCGACCTTAGGTTTCAAACCTTTTCCACTTTTGAGTCACCGTCGGGCCATCGTCGGCCCGACGGTGGTGGGCCGCCGCAGGTTTGCATTCATTTTCCACACTTGGTATACCGTCGGGCCATCGTCGCCCCGACGGTGGTGGGCGGCGCATGCGCAGTTCTTTAAATTTGGATTTCGGCTCGAGTCGCCAGCGGAACACGTGCGATTGTTGATCAGTGTTCTTTTTCTACCAATAACTCCAGAAATCCCAGGAATTTTAAGGAATCATTTACCAGGTTTGTTTATTAATATGTTTAGATTATTTTGTAAAAGTTTTGTAATTTATTACGAATTATTAATGGAATTATTCGTGTTAATTCGATTTGAATTATCCGATACGGTTTGTTTACTTCGAATCGCCAGCGGAACACGTGCGATTGTTGATCAGTGTTCTTTTTCTACCAATAACTCCAGAAATCCCAGGAATTTTAAGGAATCATTTACCAGGTTTGTTTATTAATATGTTTAGATTATTTTGTAAAAGTTTTGTAATTTTTTACGAAGTATTAATGGAATTATTCGTGTTAATACGATTTGAATTACCCTGTACGGAATTTTGACGAAGGATCGCCATCTTGGTTTTTTCCGAGAAGACACTGTCACTATAGTGTCAATACGTACAGACTATATTAAATTTATATGGTATGGGTTCTCGATTTCTATTAATTTTGAATAAAATAATATTTTTACAGTGACAGTGTCTTCTCGGCTCGTCGGCCCGACGGCGTTTGTCGCCGTCGCCCCGACGGCGGCAGCCGCCGTCGGGGCGACGGCGGGAGGTTGGACAAAACAACGTCGGCCCGACGGCGTTTTCCACCGTCGGGCCGCCGGAGCGGCCGCCGTCGGGCCGCCATCGGGCCGACGACTGTGTGCTGTCTGGGAAACAGGGTGGTTTCAGAAAATACCACTCAACAATAAAAACAATTGCTAACTTAATAACTGATATTGCAAACAGTATCAATAAAAAGAACCTAGTGGGTGCAGCATTCATAGATTTCAGCAAAGCGTTTGACATGGTGGACCACCCTATCCTAAGGAGAAAACTAACCCAAATGGGAATAGCGGGAGTAACAGGAAAATGGCTAGCGAGCTATCTAGAAAACAGAAAGCAATGCACCACAGTAAATGGATCCATATCCAAAGAGGAAAATATAACTTGCAGAGTACCCCAAGGGTCAGTCCTGGGGCCACTTCTCTTCCTCATATATATTAACGATCTAAACAACTGGCTAGAAATTGAAAACATCCAGCTATATGCAGATGACCCTGTGGTATATGCTGCAGGCAAAACAACTGAAGAAATAGAAACAAAACTGAATCTAACACTAACAAAACTAATCGAGTGGTGCCAACTAAACAGGATAACCATAAACAACAGCAAGTCAAAAACAGTACTATTTGGTACCAGGCTAACAAGAAACGAGAAAATAAAGTGTCTTCTGGGAAACACCGAACTAGAACAAGTAGACAACTACCGATATCTGGGAGTGGATCTAGACAGACACCTAAATTATGACCTCTGCATAACAAATACTATCAAAAAAGTAAACCATAAAATATGGCTACTGGCTAAACTGAGATACTACATGACTGAAAGCATGGCAATTAAAATATATAAAGGCATGATCCTCCCCTACTTTGACTATGGCGATGTAGTATACATGGGAGGAAATACAAAACTATTAAACAAACTACAGGTGCTACAAAATAGAGCCCTCAAAGTATGCCTTCAGGTGAACAAAAGATATCCCACAATCGAATTACACAAAAAATGCAATGCAACACTACTAACGAGTAGAAGGGAAACGCACCTCAAAATACTGGCACACCATTACACCACAAAACCAGGCTACACAGCAACCCCCCGTAGGGACACCAGGCAAATGGCAGCCCCAGTGCTACTGACAGCAATAAGTAACACCAAAATTTATGAGAGAAGTGTACTGGCCATGGCGGCACATGCCTGGAATAATCAACCCACACAACAACGGGCAATCAAAAGCATGGACCACTATAAAAGGTCCTTAAAGAAAACATAATACACAACCACCTACTGAAGAAACAATATCTCACCTGATCTTGGGGGCAGTCACTGCTTGCTGTGTTCTGGCACAAAAAGCAAAAGACCGGCCAGAAAAGATGGTAGATATTACAAATACGGAAACTAGCCCTACTAAATACTAAGGAACTCGAAATGACTATCACCATAGGGTGCAGTCCGTCTGGGTATGTGTACTGGCACAAACCAAAGCAGAACCAGGCAGGCCATGGTCATGCATCCGAATCACCCTGAAATACAAAATAGCTAACCACACAACACAGCCATCCCACCTAGTCACAGTCCTGAAGGGTCCAGGGGTTATCTGGCACATTGATGTACTATCTAAGGACAGGGCATGGGTGAAAGGATGCTGTAACAAACCACAATGGGATGGGATCCTCTCCCACAGGCCTGTATGTCATCTGCGTAGATGTACATAGCAGGCTAAGTTATCATATACAGGTTAGGAAAAAACTTGAAAATAAAAAAAAACTAATATAGAAACTACTAACACCCAAAACCGCAAAGGTTGGCCCGAGAAAGATCAGGTAAAGACTCCTGAGTGTGGGACCAGACCAAACCAGTATCACAGCTGTCCAGCGTTCAAAACAAGCACCCTCACGGGAGCTTATACGTTATGGGCAGAATAAAAAACTTGTCACCAAAAAAAAAACAAAAAAAAACTTTAACTTTTATAACTAATCTTATTCTGGCAACAGACAGGGCAGTAACACTATTTACTGGGGAGACAATGGTTCTTAGGTTTGAGTGCGCTGGGACCACAACTGGGGGGAATTACTGGCCAGGCTTCCTCTGAACGACCTGAAGGGTCTGCCAGGCTTTAAAATAGGACACCTTTATATACGTAGTCTAACCCATAAAATTGAACAACTAAGAATGGACCTGCCATGGTCAGGACTTGATATTTTTACAGTATCAGAAACATGGCTAAACAGCCACATTAAGGAAAAGCTGACATCAATTCAAGGGTCAAGTTCCTAAGATTTGACAGGCAAACAAAGCTTCCAAAATGGCCAAGTCAAATCTGGTGGAGGCCTAGGATTCTACTGTAAAGACACACTGCAAATAGACACTGAAAAGTATGCCAACCACAATATTTCAAATGGAACTCTAGAATTACAGTGGGCAGTCATCACCAGACCACACACAAAGAAAATTCTAATAGGTAATGTATATAGGCCCCCAAATGGGAATATGCAGGAAACTTTTGACATACTAAGCTCAACCATGAAACAAATTAGAGACATTAACAAATATGAAACTCTTCTCATTGGTGATTACAATGCAGATGACAATGCAAAAAATCAACCATCAGCCAATATCATGAGACAAGTTGCCATAGAACATGAACTGCAACAGATGATTAACAAAACTACTAGAAGCACACAAATCTCAAATACAACAATTGACCTGGCTTTTACAAATATAAAATATTGTACTACATCCGGTATCCTCAACTACAACATAAGTGATCACAAACCTATTTATATAATTTTTAAAAAACAAGGAATGACAAACAAACCACATCACACTGGGACCGCTCATATAGAAACTGCACCTATGAGGACCTCTCAACCACATTACGGGGATTTGCTACCAATGAAATATTTTATGAGCAAGATCCGAACAAGTGCTGGGACATGTTAGAAGCTATCCTTGATAGAGTTGCTGACAAAGTTTGCCCAATGATTGAACTGAGAATAAGAAAAAACACAGCTAAATACTTAAATGACAAATTACAAGAACTACAAGGAGATCGGGACTACTTTTGCCAAAAGGCTGAATTAATCAAAGGCCCAGGAGATACATTCATAGCCAAATGCTTAACTAGAAAGGCCAGGACTGAGGTTCGAAAGGCAAAATCAAGGTACTATCTTGACCAAGCCATCATTCACAACCAAAACCCCAAGAAATGTTGGTATGAACTAGATCAAATAGAGCCTGATCCCAAGCCAAAAATCAGTAATCTAATAAACGACAGTACTGGTGAAACAATACCTGATATTCAACTAGCAGAAGAGATCAACAAATACTTTGTTGATATAGGAGCTAACCTAGCCCAAAAATTTCAACCAAAAGATGATGTCCAGGAAAACTATAAGGTTGTAGTTAACCAACATAGATATGATCTCATAGAAACAACAAAAGAGAAGATCCTTACCAAAGTACAAAATCTATCACCATTCAAACCTTCAGGCATGAAGGACATCAGTTCACCCTTTATCAAGGGCACCATCAAGGCTCTAATAGATGAATTTACATACCTATACAACCTCATAATTACTACTGGAATTTTCCCAGGAAAATGGAAGAGAACACCAGTTACCCCTATACCCAAGGTAGGTAACCCAAAGTCCTGTAATGAACTGCAACCTATATTGATACTACCTCTCCCTGGCAGAATAATTGAACAGATAATTCACGACCAAATACAAACATTTTTTGAGGACACTAACTATTTAGCCACCCAACAAAATGGCTTCATAAAAGAAAGGTCAACGACTAAGGCACTTGCCTCATTAATGGATGAATTGTTGATTAGCACAGACAGAGGTGAGCTTACAATAGCTGTTTTTCTTGATTTCAAGAAAGCTTTTGATACAATTGACCACAAAATCCTGCTATGTAAGATCAAAAGAGCTGGACTGGGAAAAAGATCATGTAGGTTCATATCCAACTACTTAAACAACAGACAACAAGTCACAACAATTAATAATACAGAATCCTCCACTAGAACTGTCAGAACAGGAGTGCCCCAAGGTTCCACTTTGGGACCACTCCTCTTTCTGATATTTATTAATGACCTACCCATTGCTGTCTACCAGTACTAATTTCACACTTTTTGCGGATGATGCTGTCCTCACAGTGCACAAAAAAAACATTATTCTGGCAGCTACTATGGTAAACAAGGTGTTAAAAAAGGTCAATATTTGGTGTGCTGATAACAAACTTACCTTAAAAACACAAAAATCAAAATATGTGATATTTGGAACAAAATCTAGAAAATTGCACGCACAAAATATAGAGCTATGTATAGGCAATGCAGTGCTAAGAGAAGTGAACTTGTACAAATACTTAGGGACCACACTTGACTGTACACTGAATGCGAACCAGCAACTATCGAGGCTGAACCAAATTCTAGGTATGAGAATGTCAACCTTTAGAAAAATAAGATGCTACATGAGTGAGAACACAGCACTCAAATTGTATAAGGCAACTATTCTGCCAATAAAGATTATAATGATCTAATCTATGGCCTTTTAACAAAACAACAAGAAAATTAATTATAGAGAACTCAAAACCGAGCTCTTAGAACAGTCCCAGATAGCACACAGTCGTTGGCCCGACGGCAGCCCGACGGAGGCCGCTCCGGCGGCCCGACGGTGGAAATCGCCGTCGGGCCGACGTTGTTTTGTCCAACCTCCCGCCGTCGGGGCGACGGCGGCTGCCGACGTCGCCCCGACGGCGGAAACTGCCGATGAGCCGACGGCGACAAACGCCGTCGGGCCGACGGCGTCAAACGCCGTCGGGTCGACGGCGACAAACACCCTAATAAATTACAATAAATTACAAAACTTTTACGTCGGCCCAACGGCGACAAACGCCGTCGGGCCGACGTTGTTTTGTCCAACCTGCCGCCGTCGCCCCGACGGCGGAAACTGCTGACCAGCCGAGAAGACACTGTCACTCTAGTGTCAATACCAACAAGTGCAAAAATATTAGTTTTATTCAAAATTAATAGAAATCGAGAACCCTAACCTTATAAATTTAATATAGTCTGTACGATTGACACTATAGTGACAGTGTCTTTGAATCTCGGAAAAAACCAAGATGGCGGTTCTTGGTCAACCTTCCGTACATGGTTATGATCATGGTAATTCAAATCGTATTAACACGAATAATTCCATTAATACGTCGTAATAAATTACAAAACTTTTACAAAATAATCTAAGCATATTAATAAACAAACCTGTTAAATAATTCCTTAAAATTCCTCCGATTTATGGAGTTATTTGTAGAAAAAGAACACTGCTCAATGATCGCATGTGGTCCGGTGGCGATTCGAAGTAAACAAAGCGTATCGGATAATTCAAATCGTATTAACACGAATAATTCCATTAATACTTCGTAATAAATTACAAAACTTCTACAAAATAATCTAAACATATTAATAAACAAACCTGGTAAATGATTCCTTAAAATTCCTGGGATTTCTGGAGTTATTGGTAGAAAAAGAACGCTGCTCAACGATCGCATGTGTTCCGGTGGCGATTCGAAGTAAACAAACCCTATCGGATAATTCAAATCGTATTAACACGAATAATTCCATTAATACTTCGTAATAAATTACAAAACTTTTACAAAATAATCTAAGCATATTAATAAACAAACCTGGTAAATGATTCCTTAAAATTCCTGGTATTTCTGGAGTTATTGGTAGAAAAAGAACACCGATCAACAATCGCACGTGTTCCGCGGGCGACTCGAGCCGGAATTAAAATTTAAAGAACTGCGCATGCGCGGCCCACCACCGTCGGCTCGACGGTGGCTCGACGGTGTACCAAGTGTGGAAAATGAATGCAAACCTGGGGCTGCCCACCACCGTCGGGCCGCCGGAGGCCCGACGGTGAATCAAAAGTGGAAAGGGATTGAACCCTAACGACGGAACACCACCGGCGGCCCACGTGACCCGACGGTGGCTCAAAAGTGGAAAAGGATAGAAACCTAACGTCGGGACACCACCGTCGGGCCGACGGTGGCCCGACGGCTCAAAAGTGGAAATTTGGATTGAACCCTAACGTCGGAACACCACCGTCGGCTCGACGGTGGCTCGACGGTGACTCAAAAGTGGAAAGGGATTGATTCCCAACGGCGGAACACTACCGTCGGCCCGACGGTGGCCCGACGGTGGACCAAGTGTGGAAAATGAATGCAAACCTGCGGCGGCCCACCACCGTCGAGCCGACGGTGGCCCGACGGTGGCCCGACGGTGGCTCAAAAGTGGAAAGGGATTGATTCCCAATGGCGGAAATCCACCGGTGGCCCGACGGCGGCCCGACGGTGGAAAGTCGATCGCGACGGTGCGACCAATAGCCGACGTCGGCCCAACGGCTGTGTGCTATCTGGGGTATATAGGTGAAAAGTTCTCTCAGTGAATGAGATGCACACTAGATCTAATATCACATACCTGAGCCAAGGAGAGATGCACATCTGCTATCTCTTATGTTTTATCAGAGCCAAGGATGAAAACTACATAGACCATACTAGTTACCAGGCAGGGGGATGCTACAGTACTCGCAAAGTTCCTAAACCACTCACAAATAGACTGACAAGAGCCCCTATCTACAAAGGCAACAAATTATGGAATGTACTCCCAGTCAGAATTAGACATGCACAAACACAACTAGAATTCAAGAACCTGGTAAGAATTCACCAAGCCAATCAGGCCCTTCTACAGGCCTAGTGATGAGGTCGCCATATTTAATTATCTATCTATTATAAGCACCTATGGCCACCCCACCCCCTCCCACCACCCCATGCGCTCCTTTACCTGCTACCAACAAAACAAGTTATCCACCGTACAAATTATTTGCCCAGCAAATTCGGAAATGTGTATCAGTCTTGTAGTATTGCTATAGACCGGGGGCCCTATGGTACTGGGATGGCTCACTCCCTATCTCTCCCATGTGATGTAAATTTTGCAGTGCCACCTTGTGGTGGGTTTGATCGACCCAGCTGCTGGTTGGTGTTTCACATGTAAACACATACGATGATATCATGCATGAGACGGTTAAGTGTGAATACACATCAATACGAAATTGCTATGAACAGGCACACATCATCGTTGGCATCGTCGTCGTAGTCGCCATCATCACACATCTTTCACATTCATATATACATTGCGGCCATGGCACACAGGACAAGGAGGCATGGATGGCATAACATGTCTTTATTCGGGCAGCCCCCAGGGGCATTACATGAATGGCTTTCTGGTTTGCGGGCATCTGCGAGCTGCAAAGAATCAGTGTCATGTGGTGATCAGAGTGGGGGATGAGAATGGCATGAATGAGGTGCGACAGGTGAGCAAGGTGAGGTGAAGAGATGTCAACCAGCGGGTAGCAGTGGTTGAGCATTGTAGAATATTATATAATAATAATTAATGGTTAATTAATTAATAAGTGTCAATTAGAGGAATGGTCGTGACCATTGTTTAATTACGAGCCCCCGCAATATAATGAATTGATGATTTATTGGTATTGTTTATATTTTTCCACGGTGTGGGTGGTTGGGTAAAATTGTGTAGTGGTCAGTCCTGATGTGTCAGGCGGAGTGACCAGCTGAGGGCGTGAGCATCAGTGTGCATGCTCTGTGGGCCCCCCCCTGCCCCACACCCCACCACCTGGCGGATGTTTGATATTGTTATTTCAGCTGATTTGAGCTAGCTGCTGATGACAATATCAGACTACATATACATATGTATAACTGTATTGTCACATGGCTGGAAGACCAGTGCCACGGCGCTGACAAAAGACTTTATTCAATGAATAAACTATATTTACAACAACAAAAAGATTTAAATAAAATTGGAGTAGTGATGCCTAGCAGTAAAAACAAATGTTAACACACTTATCCGTTATGAGCAGGGTAAATAAATTCACCACCAAACAAAAAATGGTGTCAGAGTTTTGGTGTGCATGCCAAAATTAATTCTGCATGCTTGCACTTGAAATATCTCAAATGTTCCCGGTTCATGCTGATTACCTGATAACCCCCCCCCCTCCCCAGACCCGGTCCATGCTGATTATTGCGGTTATCATGTAATATTTTAAAAGAAATGCACTAGGATTGGTCCCACAGTTTCACTGGCCACAGCTGGTCCATTGTATTACTAACAACCCCACCCAAACAGCAGGACTCGTATTGCTGTCAGGTGACTATCAACACGAAAACAACAAACTACAAATAACAAACCCACATAACTAATCATGATAGTGTAATACTAGAATATTCCTAGCAAACTAAAATGTATATACCGCTTGTCTAACTCCAACTGAACATTAAAACTTACTACAACTTTACCAAATGAATACAGAAGATCACTTCTGCTTACATTCTAAATACTATGTAAATACTCACATCGATCTGACTAATATCAGAGAGCGTGTATATAAACAGATGAGAGGGACAACTCCCATACTAGAGCATGTAACATCTGCCGACTGTGGCGCTCCAAGTGGTGGTTGTTGAACAGCTTAAGCATATGGGCAAACCTCAAGGCATTTTCAATGGCAGTGAGCAATCTTCATACAGAAAACGTTAAATATCTCTAAAACTACAAAACCTAGAAATAAACTGATTGGAATACACATAGAAAACATGTTTACCAACAAGATTATATTAAATTGATATGGTTAGGCTTCTGGATTTCTATTAATTTTGAATAAAACTGACGTTTTTCACTACGCTTACGGCAAACTCAAGGCATTGTCAATGGCCTTGAGCAGTCTTCGTACAGAAAAAGTGAAATATCTCTAAAACTACACCACATAGAAACAAACCGCTTGGAAGACATATAGAAAACATGTTTACCAAAAGGATTATATTAAATTGATAAGGTTAGGCTTCTGGATTTCTATTAATTTTGAATAAAAACAAATGTTTTGCATTAAGCGTACCGGCAAACTCAAGGCTTGTTCAACACTAACCACCAGGAACGCCACTGTAGCCTGTGTTACCGTTTTTCGCGGGAGTTGTCCCTCTCATCTGTTTATATACACGCTCTCTGCTAATATTGACATTAGTATGACACTACTGTTTCCATATTGCTATGGAATTTTTGGGTTACAGGATTTCATTGTGTTATATGCTGCAAATTGTGTATTCGATAGTTATTGTATACCTTACTCTATATCTTTTTTGTGTGTAAATAACCCTGAATTGAAAAATGGCTGGAAAACCAGTGCTTCGGGGCTGAAAAAAGAACTTATTCATTAGAATAAACATATTTAACAAAACCAGACGCAGTGGCCGAATCGATAGAGCGCGGGCCTCGCGTCCGGGAGATCGGTAGTTTGGTTCCCGGTCGAGTCAAACCAATGACTTATAAAATTGATATTTGTCGCTTCCTAGCCAGGCGCTCGGCATTAATAGGATAGACCAAGGACTGGTTAGCTCAATGTCAGGACAATTGTGACTGTGTGGGATATCAGGTCATGGTGCCATCGGCCGGATTTCCTGGTGGGTCAGCACTATAAAGTCACCATGAGTGTACACTTGTAAAGTCGACGGCTGGCAGCTGTGGTTGTGTAGGTAGGCTAAATATAAAATCACTACTGGCAAGAGAAGGGTAGAGTAGAAAGTGCACAGAAGGAGAGCTTACACCCTCAGGTTTATTACTATATAGTCTCATGAATCCAAGATGGCTGTCACACCTGATCAGCTCCTCCAATCAGCAATAGGCATTCATCAACCAACCAAGGAACATCCAAGCTGCCTGTATCCAAGCCTTGGTTGTTTATGGCTACAGTGCCCTGTTGTGTCTGGGTGTGCAGTGATCCATAAATAACATTTGGGGGGGGGGGGGGGGGGGGGGGGGGTGAGGGGGTATGTGAGCAGAGCTCCCAAGGCTCTGTCACACTAAAAGTAGTGACCATCCTGGTCACAGCACCAATGTAATGGCCCACGGCCCTCCGACTCTCACCCTGCCACGCACACATGGAAGAATGCCAAGATCCAATATAAGTACGGTTCACCTTGGTTTATTGAACCAATCTGCTCTCCGCGGCATCCACAGTCATCTAACCCACCCCCTGACTCGCTAGGTCCCACATCGACTCTATAGATGGGTGGGGGGGGTGAGCTAGCCACACGCAGTAGAGGGCAGCCCAGTCGGGGTCTGCCCGGTGGCTAGCCTGCCGCCACCTAGCGCAGTTTAGTGTAACTGCGTAGGTGTACGGCGTAGTCTCCACCGCTACCGCGTGGTAGTAGGACTCATGTACAGACTACTACACTATGTATAACTACATAATGTTTATATCAAATCAGTAAACGATCACCAGCACCACATAATACCTTAATGCCTCTGGCTTTATATACCATTTACCTTTTTATATACAATTGTAATTACTATAGATTGGTTCACACCATCCTCCAATGTCTAAATATCGGGAAATTTTACGCACTGTCACAAATCGGTACCCGTCCTGATATGACCTTAGATGTTGCCAGGACATAAACTCCAACAACTAACCAACTTGTGGGTTACATAATTCCATTGTGTCATGCACTGCAAATTGTGTATTCAACGGTTATTGAATACCTTAAGGCCCAGTCACACCTACCCGGATGAGCGCCGGATTTTTAGCCGGACCACCCCCGGACCAGTCGCCCGGACTGTCCCGGACAGCCCCGGATAAAATCGCTATTTTGGTCGTTTTTGGGCTCGCAGTCACACCTAACCAGATGAGCCACGGACTAGTCCTGGACCTGAGGCCGGATCAGCCCGGGCTGAGCCGGACCACCCCCCGGACTACTCGGTGTGTCCACGGAATAGTCCTGGACTTGAAGTGGACTTGCTCCATGGCGATCCGTGGCTAATCAGTGCTCATCCAGCTTGTCTGGGTCTTATCCATGGAGTTTGGGAGTTGTCCGTGGCTATATCGGGGCTAGTCCAGGCTAGTCCGGGGCTGGTCCGGGTTAAACCGTGGCCCTGGATGGTACACGGACTACCCCAGAGCACCCCAGGACTACCCGGACCACCCCTGGATTACCCCCGGATCATCCCAGACGATGCCAGATCGAGCCCGGATCGCAAAATGCCCCGGACCGCCCAGGATGTTTTAAACATTTTAAAACATCCAGGGCAGACCCCGGACGAGGCCGGACCAGCCACGGATCACCAAGGATCACCAAGGACCAGCCTCGGCTGAGCCATGGATCATGCCGGATTGCCATGGACCATGCCGGATCATGGTCCGGGGCTCGTCCGGCCCCTGATGCGGGTAGGTCTGACTGGGGCTTTACTCTATGTACCCTTTTATTCTGTAAATAATCCCGAATTGAAAAATGGCTGGAAGACCCGCGCTTCGACGCTGACAAAAGGACTTATTCCTCAGAATAAACATATTTACCAACAAAAAGAAAGGTGTCACTCGGACCGCTGGTCCCCGCAGGGGTCGTTAGCTCCCCATCAACACGCTGACTGGTCCCCGTCCACCCGCGTTTCCAGTCCAAGGAAAGGTATTTGCATATCACCTCATGATCGCCCGCAACAGGTTCTTCACCCCCTTATTCACACACGTACACGTACACGTACACGTACACAAGGACACACTTACACGTACACATTGAAGGCCCAGTCACATACACGTTAGTGGACGTAGTTGAACGTAGTGGAGGCTAATGTAGTTGAACGTAGTTGAACGTTGTTGAATGTAGTTGAACGTACCGTCATCCATAATTCTCCGTCATGCTAACTTGGTAATAATGTGGGTGGGCCGTGAGTTCTGGTTTAATCTTTGGACATGTTCAAAAGAGCGCTACGTTAGAGGTTAACATACTCTTAATGTACTCTAGCATACTCTATCATACTCTAGCATACTCCAGTGTACTTGAATGTAGTTGATTGATTGATTGATTGGTGGTTGCTTTACGCCGTGTCGGCAGCATAGGCCATATTCACGGCGAGAAATGTTTGTTTTTAGTTCAAACCATCGCTTTTACATGTAAAAGCAGACGATCAATTATATGCCAATAGACACTCATTAAATTAGAAAGCTCACAATCATATATTTGTGGTCAAGGGAAACAAATTCCCATAGAAAAAGAAAACTTATATTAATAATTGATGGAATTTATTTAGTAAACTATATGAGGTGGTACAGTCCAGCTGGCCTCAAAAAGGCTAAAATGTTTTCCTGTTTTACTTTAGTAAAAAGGTCATGCATACTGTCTGCAGTGTAGAACTGTTGGCGCAGGGCCAAAAAATCAACGCAACTTAGTCAAATGTGTTTGAGTGTCAGCGGGGACTGACACCCAATACATTCAGGGGGAGGTTCCCCCTTGAGCAGAAAAGCATGTGTAAGCCACAAGTGGCCAATACGGCAGCGGCTAAGGACCACTTGGTCCCGCCGACCTCCCGCATGAGTATGTGGTGGCTTTCCCACAGATGGTTCAATTTCTTTAAGTTTATTAATGTTTTCATCCCACTCATGTTGCCATTTGGATTTTATGTGGGTGGCTATTAGTGGTTTCAGATCAGAGTGAGGGATCAGACACGGTTCAAGATCACAGTTCAGGGCCTTCTTCGCAGCCCGATCAGCTCTTTCATTTCCTTGTATGCCGGCATGGCCAGGCACCCAGCACAGGTGGATGTCATACCCATCCGTTGTCAGTTGGTTCATTTTATAAATGACCATTGCTAGAATAGGGTGATTCATTTTCAGTCCAGCAACAGCCAGGAGGCAAGAGAACGAATCACTGTATATAAGTTATAACATAGTTAGTGTGATTGGATACCTCGATACACTCCAACGCAAGAAGAAGTGCTCGGGCTTCCGCAGTGAAAATCGAGCTCTGATCGGGCAAGCATATGCCAAATATTTCCCATCAGCAGACTGCCGCAGCAGCTACCCGGCTTTGGTCTTTCGAACCATCAGTGTATATGGAGAGGTGGTCTGCAAACTGGCCTTAAATCTCTGCATGCAGTCCTTGGTACTTGAATGGATGTGTCCCAGACTTCCTCAGTTCCGTGAGTCGGAGGATAACCGATGGCTTCCTCAACGACCATGAGGGATGTTCTGGGACTTTGGCATCCTCCAACACGTTGAATGGAGTTGAACATAGTTGACTGTAGTGGAGGCTAACGTACGTTGAACATAGTTGAACGTAGTTGAACGTAGTTGAACGGACCAGCATCTGTGCCGTATTGTATTTATCCGTACCAAAACCCTCCGTACCTTAACGTTTTTCACCGTAGTTTAACGTATTTACACCACATTTGACCCATGTTAATCTATACTACGTTCAACTACGTTCACTTACGTGTATGTGGCCAGGGCTATAAACCCTTATAGACAAACACACAGACAAATAGAGACACACAGACACACAGACACTAACACTAACAGAGCCATGTACAGACACACATACACACACGGTTTTGTTTTTGTTTTGTTGTTGGTGCTTTACCTCCTAGCACCATCTAAGGTTATGTCGGGATTGGTACCTACAGACTTGTGACAGTGCGCACTCATGGTGACTTTATAGTGCTACCCCACTGGGAGACCAGGCCACCAGCACCATGCCCCGATATCCCACTCAGTCACATTATCCTGACACTGAGCCAACCAGTCCTTGCCCTATCATATTAATGCCGAGCGCCTGGCTAGGAAGCGACAAGTATCAATTTTTACTTCATTGGTTTTACTCGACCAGGGTTCAAACCCACGAACCCATGGGTTTGGATACCCCGATCTCCCAAAACAGGAGACGAACGCTCAACTCATTTGGACATCCCGTCTGGTCAGACACACAAACACACGCGTACACTGACACACACAGAGGCATGCACCTACAACAGACACATACAGCTAAAAGTATGTTTATTTAACGCCTCCTCTAGAGCACATTGCTTTTTATCATCGGTTATTGTAGGTCAAACATATGGTCATCCTGACACTGGCGATTGGATCAGGGGCATATCACGTGGTCACTTCAAGCCAGATTTGAAAAAAAATGTAATTCATCGGCAGGACCTTATTATTCTCTGCTAGAGAATAAAACTATTGTGACAATGCATACTTGTGTGTATGTGTGTGTGTGCTGTATAAGTAAATTTATTATGCGAACCTGAATAACAAAATAATGTTGGCACCAATATGGAAAACCAGCATTCTAAATGTGTCGGTCGGTTTCTAAATGCCAACATCCTTCTCCCGTGTTGGTAGACCATGGGATCGTGGGTTCGAACCATGGTCGAGTCAAAACAATGACTTACAAATTTATACTTGTCGCTTCCTAGCTAGGCGCTCGGCATTATTAGGATATGGCAAGGACTGGTTGGCTCAGTGTTGAGATAATGTGATTGAGTAGGATATCAGGTCATGGTGCTGGCAGTAGGAGTGGTCTCCCAGTGGGGCAGCACTATAAAGTCACCATGAGTGCAGACTGTCACAAGTCTGTAGGTACCCATCCTTATATGACCTTATGCCTGGCACACACCTCCCGTTTATGATTCACGCACTAAAACTGACTGCGCATCACGACCCCAACCCATCCTGTTTCGTGACTAAAACTGCCCGATTCGTTTTTCGAATCCCTTGCGATTTCAGTTTTAACCCCTAAAACTGAGTTTTAAGTCGCGAATCGCAAGCCTCTGGTGTGCTAGGGGGTCGCACACCTAACGACTAAAACTCAAACTTATGGGCAAAACGGGCAGTTTTAGATCGTATACGGGAGGTGTGTACTGGACATTAGATGTTGCTAGGACGTAAAACAACAACAAACAAACAAACCAAAACCTGCCTCCTAGTGGCACTGGCGGGAACTAGTAAGAGTTAGTGTCATCTGCAGGTTTTCAAGGCCACGCAGCAGACGACACTTAGTTCCCGCTAACGCCGCTAGGACTAGGAGTAGGAGGTGGGTTTCTTCATTTATACAACGCTGTTTTTATCCCTTAATTACTGCCTGTGTGGATTGGGAGTGATAGCCCACCTTATCAGTGACGTGCAGACGTCAATGCGTCGTTCCTTATGACGTAGGGTTACATACGTCATCGCCAGATTAATGCAAGTATACATTTTTTTTTTAAATTGTTCGTCCCATATTGGAGTAGCGGTACTATGTCCCCAGGGCCAGATTCTATAGTCACAGTAATCTACTGTGGCGACAGTTGATTATTCTCCAGCCACTGTTCCGCTCAGGGTTAGGGTTAGGGTTAGGGTTAGGGTTAGGGTTAGGGTTAGCGTTAGTGTTAGCGTTAGCGTTAGCATTAGGGTTAAGTGCCTGTCACACTATGGCGGATTGAGCAACGGACAGAACAGGACAAAGAATATTCTAGTCCGGTGTTATTCGGACTTGAAATGTATCGATTATGTAACGGCCGGGTAACGAAGGGTAACAGATGGGTAATGGAGGGGTAACGGACGGGGAATGGACGGTAATGGTTGATAACGTATCTAATGATCAACGGACAATTCAGAATACAAAAAGAACTATAATGAACGGCAGCGGACGTGTAATGGTTATGTAACAGATGGGAACGAACGGGAACGGACTGTAACAGATAATAACCGCATAGGTCAGTCCAGTGCAATCCGTCCCAAGCTGTGTGCAGGTGTGCATGTTCAAAACTTGTAACGGATCAGGCCGGATATCAACGGATATCAACGGATATGCAACGGACACAAACCGGACTTTGCCGGATATCAACAGACTTTGTTCGGTTTCTTTCCATTTCCCCGATACGGTGAGGTGTGACAGAGCCTTTAGGGTTAGGAGATTTTAGAATATCCTTCTGTCGCCATGGTAGCGTGACAATAGAGGCATCCTTATCATATACCTATGTTTTAATATTTTATCTTTCTATGTTCCATTTGTGCTTTTTTCTGCTTGCTTGAGAATTACCATATTTAATTGATTAATAAACGTGGATGGACGAATGACTTGAACTGTCCTGATATAACCTGAGATGTTGCCAGGACATAACACCCCAAAAAACAGATCTATGATTGGACAACGTTAAATTTATTTAGTTTTTCTCCCCTACACATGGTGACGGGACTGACGAATGAGTTGAGCGTCCGTCTCCCGTGTTGGTAGACCATGGGATTCGAACCCACGGGTTCGAACCCTCGTCGAGTCAAACCAATGAGATAAAAATGTATACTTGTCGCTTCCTAGGATAGGACAAGGACTGGTTCACTCAGTGTCAGGATAATGTGACTGAATGGGATATCAGGTCATGTTGGCGGCGGCCTGATCTCCCAGAGTGGCAGCACTATAAAGTCACCATGAGTACATACTGACACAAGTCAATGGCACCACCGGTCCCCGATGGGAGGAACGGAGCAAATAGAATGTGAATTGTAATTGGTAATTTGTTTATTTGCTTCTTGTTGTTTTATGTCCTAGCAACATCGAAGGTCATATCAGGATGGGTACTGACTTGTGACAGTGTGCACTCATGATGGATGACTTTATAGTGCTGCCCCACTGGAAGACCAGGCCACCAGCACCATGACCTGATATCCCACTCAGTCACATTATCCTCACACTGAGCCAACCAGTCCTTGCCCTATCCTAATAATCCCGAGCACCTGGCTAGGAAGTGACAAGTACAAATTGTTAAGTCAATGGTTTGACTCGACCAGGGTTCGAACCCACGATCCCCTGCTAATTGGTAATAAGGGATAATAATGGATAATAATAATAATAATAAATTCCCTTCCATGCCTCTATACTCGCATAATGCGTATACATCACATATGTGCATTTATATGTATATATGCCGATGTATACATATATACATATATACATATATACATGTATACATGTATACATGTATACATATATACATATATACATATATACATGTATACATATATACATATATATGTATATATGTATATGTATACATGTATACATGTATACATGTATACATATATACATATATACATATATACATATAGACATATAAGTCCACTGCGACAGAAAGGTAACCAAAACCATAGTTGCGCTGAGTACTGTTTTATTAGTTCTCTGGTGGAACTTGGAAAATATGCCCACCTACAAAAATGAAAATTAGCACAGAAGTGACACAATTCAGGCGTTGACAGGCGGCGCCCCAATCACGCGTACCGAGAAGGGAGTTGGCCGGCGACTCACAATAGAATATAATATGTACAACAGTAATATTAAATAATAATAAACCATGTATGTGCTTCGTTACTTTATATTATTATAAATAATTATAATGCACATATACATATATACATATATACATATATGTACATATATACATAATATATACACTGCTCTATTGATAGAGTCTACTCTGTCAATAACGGCCTCTGTCAATAACGAATCTTTGTCAATAATGGCAAAAAGTGCTGGTCCCATAATGGCACCCTTTTAATTTAATAGCATTGCCTCTGTGTCTAACGGACAACTGTCTTATGCGGTCAACGAGCCATTTTGTTAACTTATTTGATACATATTCTCTGTCAATAACGACATGCCATGTAGTTATAATATAGTAGAAATGACTAATTGTACAAATGACCAATTTTAGAAATGACAAATTGTATAAGTGATGAATAATAGAAATGACTAATTGTACAAATGACAAATTGTACAAATGACTTTGTAAGGACCGTCCTAGTCAGTCAAGTATAAACAAAAATTGGTTTCAACCCATTCCGTCAGTCAGTCTCTGCCTATAAGGGATCTCTCGCTATAACGGCATCTTGCTCCAGTCCCATGGGTGTCCATTATAGACAGAGTAGACTGTATACATATATAGTAGTGTACAGTGCTGCAATTTGTTTCACCTCCACACTAGCATGGCCAGGTGCCTGGCTAGCGGCTACGTAAACATCACCTTTGATATCTGATTCTTAGAAGATGTGTTGTGACCTTACTATAAAAAGGTTCTATCTAACAAAATGGTGCTTTCGAGATAATGAGCTCTGAACATGTATACGGCCTCATGGTTCTGAAAGGGTTAACGCGCGTAATGCCAGTGTTCAGTCGATGGTAAAATGGCGCTGAGTAGGAGAGTTTTGGGATTTGATCAGCTTCGATATCGCAGAAGACACATATTGCATATCAGGGCCATCTATGAACAAATTGTGCAAACCCGTTGTTTGCAGGGATGTATGCAGCCTCGTTCTGCTGAAAGGGTTAATGTGCGTAATGACGGTGTTCAGTCGATGGTAAAATGACGCTGAGTAGGAGAGTTTTGGGATTTGATCAGCTTCGATATCGCAGAAGACACATATTGCATATCAGGGCCATCTATGAACAAATTGTGCAAACCCGTTGTTTGCAGGGATGTATCCAGCCTCGTTCTCCTGAAAGGGTTAAGGCGTGTAATGACGGTGTTCAGTCGATGGTAAAATGACGCTGAGTAGTAGAGTTTTGTGATTTTATCAGCTTCAATATCGCAGAAGACACATATTGCATATCAGTGCCATCTATGAATAAATTGCGCAAACCTGTTGTTTGCAGGGATGTATGCAGCCTCATTCTGCTGAAAGGGTTAAGGCATGTAATGATGGTGTTCAGTCGATGGTAAAATGACCCTGAGTAGTAGAGTTTTGGGATTTGATAAGCTTCGGTATCGTAAAAGACACATATTGCATATCAGTGCCATCTATGAACAAATTGTGCAAACCCGTTGTTTGCAGGGATGTATGCGGCCAAAGTTCTGCTGAAAGGGCTAAGGCATGTAATGACGGCGTTCAGTCGATGGTAAAATGATGTTGAGTAGTAGAGTTTTGGGATTTGAGCAGCTTCGATATCGCGGAAGACACATATTGCATATCAGTGCCATCTATGAACAAATTGTGCAAACCCGTTGTTTGCAAGGATGTATATGGCCTCGTTTTGCTGGAAGGGTTAACACGCGTAATGGCAACGTTCAGTCGATGGTAAAATGATGCTAAGTGGTGAGGTTCTGGGATTTGAGGGCGTCTATGTGGCTGAATTGGCTCTGTTGGGAGTAGTTCTTGGGTTTGACGTTAGATGGCGGGAGTGATGTATACGGGGGTGTTGACACCACGTGATCAATCACGTGGTGCTTCATGCTGCACGCCCTCTCTTCTGCCCCCCCCCCCCCACCTGCCACTGCGCATTATCAGCAGCAGTCAGTGGGAGCTGGAAGGTAGGCGGTGGATTGGCCTGGAGTTTTACGTCCTGGCAACATCTAAGGTCATATAAAAATGCAGTGCATATGATCGCAGTATGGCTAACATGAGTGGAAATATTTGGAATAAACTGCCAGCTGCAACACAACATTTAAAAAACATAGCAGTGTTTCTACGCCCATCACACCAAACTAATTCTCACTTCATTCTTGAAAATGTGTGCGAACAGAATGCACGTAGTAGTAACTTTTTACGGTCTTTTTACGAACAGAATGGAAGGGCTAGAATGGAATGGTGCTCCAGAACTTTGAGCATGCCCACAATTTTCTTGCAGCCATGTTCTACCCCAACCACAGCCCGTTTTAGAACATGATCTGACTTTTTGAGAACTAGTTTGTTGTGATAGGGGTGTTAAGAAACTACTAAACTAGTAAAAGATAATGTAACCTAGAAAAACTAATGATATTTCAATGGATTAACAGAAAGTATAGTAAAAGCTGGATTTTTGGTCTGTTTACAATCTACAGACAGTCACAAGCCATAAACAAGAAGCAAGAAAACCTCAATTATTACTAAAACAAAATTCTAAAGATTTAAATCAAATTGGACTTGTGCTGCCCAGCAGTGAAACAAGTGTTAACACACTTATCCGTTATGAGCAGGGTAAATAAATTCATCACCAAAATATATATATATATATATCAGGACGGGTACTTACAGACTTGCGACAGTGTGCACTCATGGTGACTTCATAGTGCGGCCCCACTGGGAAATTAGGCCACTGGCACCATGACCCAATATACCACTCAGTTGCATTATCCTGACAATGAGCTAACCAGTCCTTGGCCTATCCTATTAATGTCAAGCGCCAGGCTAGGAAGTGACAAGTATCAATTTAATAAGTCCCTAGCTGTCATAGAGCAGTTTATTTGTTAGCTTTTAACGCGTTAACTTGAAGCTTTGAGTCTGCCTTATTCAATATGGCAGCCATTTCTGGGTGTTGCTATGCGAACAGTGAAGTCGACCAGCATTAGTTTGTGCAGTGGACATCTGGGGCCATATGCATGAATCGGTTGTAAAGTCTTCAGCCGGAATCTGTGGGTTGTGTAGGCAGGCTATAATGAAATCAATACAGGCAAGAAGAGAAAGGAAGAGTATAAAGAATAAAAGTAGAGTGCGAGCTTGTACCCTCAGGTTTATTATTATATAGTGGTACATGGATCTGGTATGGCATACCACCTGACCATAATCTCCAATGAACAACAAGCATTTATAGTTCCACCAATGAACAGTAAGCATTCTTGTGTCACCATGGCTACTGTGATCTGTCCGCCCCCACCATACGGTGTGGCTGCTTGGCCACCACCTGCCTGAGCTGAGTGTGTGGTGATCCATGACTAACAGTTGGGAGGGAAGGGGTAGTGAGTAGAGCTCCAAGTGCCCCTTACACACTATCACTAGTGACTCTTTCACACTATCTACCTAATACATAATGACTATTGACAATAAGTAAAGGATCACCAGCAACTACATAAATACATTCATGCACCTGGCACTATATACCATTTACATTAATAGACCATTTGTATTCCATTATAGACCATCTGCATTCTCCACCAATGCGTTTTATCGGAATATTTTACACAGTGTTTGCCTCGCCTGGTGCTAAAAGCTAATGCCATGGTAGCTATCACCAGGGTGGTGAAGTAGGTCAAGCTGTATTCAGGGGTGCGAAAAGTGGTCAGGGTCGCTAACCTTTCCAGTTATTTTTAGATTGGGGAATAGCCTCTAACTGGTACCGCTGTGTACTGCTATGAGCCTGATACATACGCTGGTACAGTGTACACTAACTGGTACCCACATGTACTGTATGTTTCTAATTATGGATAGTTGTGTCTTAAATATATTCATTATATTGCATAGATGTATCCATGTTTATGCCAAATTGTTCTGTATTTCCATTAATTTTCAATAAAATTGAGGTTTTGGACTACGCGTATCGGCAAACATAATAAAAGTGTTGTATGCCTTTGTTTTGCTGTCGACGTCAATGCTAACCGGCTGGGTTTACCACTAAACCTGCTATGGAATGGGGTTAGCGTACCCTAGTTTACGGTCATGGTGTTAGCGCTAACACCGCTTCTTACACGCTGTCTTTTCGCCACTAACCGGGGGATTCCCTCCAAAAATAGTTTTGGAATGCTAACACCGTGTCGTGCATATCTTTGACTTCCGGCCTTCCCATGATCACTGATGGTTCCACCCCAAACCAATTCAAAATACACCAACACAATATAGATTGCCGTAAACTGCTCAAACCTATGTCCTAGCAAATTTACTATATTTCTTTTAACCCACAGATTCCATGAGTACAGAAAGTTCATTGCAAAACTTTAATCATTTTTAATCTTATCTATAAATGTTTTTTTTCTGCATAAATTGATTACCGATCATGTTTTCCCCCAAAAGTAAAATCTAATGAAGACTAAATAATTAGATCCTGCGCATCATATTAAGCGTAAAGCTGCATAGTGCGAAGAAAACATTAAATTGTCGAAACCAAAACAATTATCTAGATTTAATTCTACATATCTAACTTAGATACCAGTCCACTTATCAAGTATTTGTCCCGCAGACATGTTGAGAGGGATTTCAGCTTCGTGATTGATGGCAACTTGGCGCTGTTTCTCCAGAGCCGGGCCCCATTCTGGCATCGGCTTGCATAGCTCCTTTATCGTCTGCGGGGTAGAAAAAACACAAAATGTTACAGGGCTGCTTCTCCATTTACACAATTCACTTTTTTAATTTCTTTATTTTTTCAATTTTATGAGTTGATTAAAGCTGCATAGTCTGATGAAACCATTAATTAGTCACATTAGCTTTCACCAGCCTACTAGGTCAAGCAATTGAAATTGCAAATAAATTGTTTTGTTTTTCACTTAAAGCTGCATAGTCCGATGAAGCATCAAATTTTCAAAACCAAAACAAATATCTAAATTTGATACTACTTATCTCACTTAGATACTGGTAAATTTGTTTAAACATTTGCCACCACATAGAAGGGAATACTGAGGCAATTTAATTGATTGATTGATTGGTGGTTGCTTTACGCAGAAGCCCATGGTGTCAGAGTTTTGGCATGCTTGCCAAAATTAATTCTGCGTGTTTACATTTAAAATATTTCAAAAGTTAGCCATTTAAAGTAAAAGTTACTTCAAACTTTAACAATGATAGGGCGCGGTGGACAAATGAGTAGAGCGTGGGCCTCTCATCTCATGCGGTTCCCAGTCGAGTCAAACCAATGACTTCCAAAATTGATACTTGTCACTTCCAAGCCTGGCGCTCGGCATTAATAAGATAGGGCAAGGACTGATTGACTCAATATCCGGATAATGAGACTGTGAGGGATGGGATATCAGGTCATAATGACAGTAGTGGCCTGGTCTCCCAGTGGGGCAGCAGTATGAAGTCACCACGAGTGCGCACTGTCAGAAGTCGATACCCCATCCTGATATGACCTTAGATGTTGCTAGGACGTAAAACAACCAACAACACCCCAACACCCTTTCCTGGTGTTATTTCTGCATCAAGGCAGAGAGCGTGTATATAAACAGATGAGAGGGACAACTCCCATACTAGAGCATGTAACATCTGCCGACTGTGGCGCTCCAAGTGGTGGTTGTTGAACAGCTTAAGCATATGGGCAAACCTCAAGGCATTTTCAATGGCAGTGAGCAATCTTCATACAGAAAACGTTAAATATCTCTAAAACTACAAGACCTAGAAATAAACTGATTGGAATACACATAGAAAACATGTTTACCAACAAGATTATATTAAATTGATATGGTTAGGCTTCTGGATTTCTATTAATTTTGAATAAAACTGACGTTTTTCACTACGCTTACGGCAAACTCAAGGCATTGTCAATGGCCTTGAGCAGTCTTCGTACAGAAAAAGTGAAATATCTCTAAAACTACACCACATAGAAACAAACCGCTTGGAAGACATATAGAAAACATGTTTAGCAAAAGGATTATATTAAATTGATACGGTTAGGCTTCTGGATTTCTATTAATTTTGAATAAAAACAAATGTTTTGCATTGAGCGTACCGGCAAACTCAAGGCTTGTTCAACACTAACCGCCAGGAACGCCACTGTAGTCTGTGTTACCGTTTTTCGCGGGAGTGGTCCCTCTCATCTGTTTATATACACGCTCTCTGATCAAGGGCTGGTCGGATTTGTTTGGATGTGATTGGATGGTGCCGCCACCTGGTGGCTAATAGCCGGAACTAGACTAAAGTGGCGCCGACTATCGGTAATAAGTCACACTGCATGTTGACGTTATCTTATCGGTCGCGTGTCGAACAGACAGGCAAGCAATGGAAGCTGGTGTAAGGCCAGATAACAACAATCTATGCTTGTTTAGCGTACCCGCCCGACTTGAGTAATAAATGCACCCGATCTCTAAATATTTTATGTTTTTCTTTTTTTTAAATCCTTCAAATAAAAAATGTAATCTCAAAACAATACTTTCCCGCATATTATAATGATTGCGTCATAACCGATGAACTTCTCATCAGTGCCTCTATCGGACAAAAGATGTACCACTTGTGTTTGCGCATTAACATTGACGTCATTTGTTATCTGTTCAAAAGAAAGTCGAAACATATTTTGCCGTGGCTATGAATAGACGGAAAATGGTATTTGCTATATGCTGCATAGCCACGGAAGGCTGAAGTTTGACAGACAAAATACATAATATAAATAAAAACTTCCTGCCCGACTTAGAAAAATTGAAATATTTGGACGCTAAACAAGTATTTCTTTTATGTGGCCTAAGTGCCGTATTATCGCCCAGACATCGAACCGTAAATGCAATGAAGTCAGGATATTACTTATCAACTATTGATGTAGTAGGCTCCGAGGATTGATCAATTTGTCTATGATGCTTCGTATCCCCAAGTGGTCACCCATTTAGTACTAACGAGGCTCAGTGATGATATTACTTATCAACTATTGATCTAGTACGCTCCAAGCCTTTATCAAACCAGAAGGGTTGGCCGAATTAGTTGAGGGTCCGCCTCCCGTTTTGGGAGATCGGGGGATACGAACCCATGGGATCGTGGGTTCGAACCCTGGTCGAGTCGCACCAATGACTTAAAATATTGATACTTGTCGCTTCCTAGCCTGGCCCTGATCATTGTTAGGACAAGGCAAGGACTGGTTGGCTCAGTATCAGGATAATGTGACTGAGGGGGATATCAGGTCATGGTGCTGGCGGCCTGGTCTCCCATTGGGGCAGCAGTATAAAGTCGCCATCAGTGTGCACTGTCACAAGTCGGTACCAATCCTGATATAACCTTAGATGTTGCTAAATAAACAAACCTCCTTCCACCCATCCGCCTTCTACCAGGTAAACTGCACACATGCAGTCACTCCACCTGATTGGTCCCCAACTGCTCTCTTTTCTGAGGGACCAATGGCATTTGGAATATCCATATTACTTTATTAGCTCATGAGGCACCCTGACTGGTGCCAGGTGTTGCAGTTTCCGAGGCACACCAGTTTGCCAGGGATACATCGCTTCTGCGCATTCGTCAAAATCGAACAGCATCGTCACTAACCTTATAAATTTAATATAATGTTTTTGGTAAAGATGTTTTCTATATGTGTACCAACCGATTTGTTTCTAGGTGGTGTGGTTTTAGAGATATTTCACTTTTTCTGAATTTTCTGTATGAACATTGCTCACGACCATTGACAATGCCTTGAGTTTGACGGTATGTGCAGTGCAAAACGTTAGTTTTATTCAAAACTAATAGAAATCCAGAACCCCAACCTTATCAATTTAATAAAGTCTTTTTAGTAAACATGTTTTTTATATGTGCACCAAGCGATTTGTTTCTAGGAGGTCTAATTTGAGAGATATTTGACTTTTTCTGTATGAAGATTTGCTCATGGCCGTTGACGATGCATTTGAATGGATGTGTCCCTGGCAAACTGGTGTGCCTCGGAAACTGCAACACCGGCTACAGGGACGCCTCTCAGTCTCATATAAATTCGCAGTGGCAGTGCTGCCACCTGGAGTTTTCACTCACTAACTACTCCACTGGGACTCCGTCACCGGCCACGAATCACTCCTGACACAGATCCCCTTGAGTGGATGTGACCAGTGCCGTCTTATCACATGGACACGCTTGGCAGTTTTCGCTGTGGGGCCCCCTGCGATTTCGCGGGCCCTGAAATTTAAAAAAATCGAAAAAAATAAAAATGATGGTTTGTATTATTTAATAGCAGTGGCGTTAATGTGAAATTTGTGGCTTCATCTGAGAGCTTGTATGCAAAGCGAATGTCGGGTCTGGGCCATAAAATCTGTTAGTGTGGGGGCCGATGAGCATGATGAGGGGGTCAGGGGGCGTTTGTCTATTGCTTTGCCCCGGGGGCATAAAATATTCTTAAGACGGGTGTGGCGTTGGCTGGGATCATCATTCATTCCTTAAATTCCCACCCACCCACCCTAAGCAGAGCAAGGTGTAGTGTATGGTGCAGCCACCAGGGTATCAGTCACGTGACATCGCATTGACAAGTCAACGCGCAATGGCCGAATAGAAGAAGCGACATTCAAGATGCGCCTTTCGACAACTGCCATAGATCACTTGGTATCGAAACACACAGAAGCCCCGGTCACATAGCCGTTAGTGGACGTAGTTGAACGTAGTGGAGGCTAACGTAGTTGAAAGTAGTTGAAGTAGTTGAACATAGTTGAACGTAGTCAAACGTACTGGCATCCATACTTGTCTGTGATGTTAACTTGGTAATAGCGTGGGTGAGCCATGATCTCCGAATTAATTGTTGGACATGTTCAAAAGAGCGGTAAGTTAGAGGTTGAATTTGCATCCAGCATACTCTAGCATACTCTAGCATGCTCTAGCATGTTCTAGCATGCTCTAGCATACTCTAGCATACTTGGACGAAGCACTGGTCACATAGCCATTAGTGAACGTAGTGGAGGCTAATGTAGTTGAAAGTAGTTGAACATACCGGCATCCATACCGTAATGTATTTATCTGTACCGTAACATATTTATCCATACCAAAACCTGCCATACCTTAACGTACTTCAACGTAGTTTAACATACTTACAGCACGTTTGACCCACGTTAATCTATCCTACGGATGACTATGTCCACTAATGGCTATGTGACCGGGGCTTTAACGAGGTTTGAACCGACATATCCCATGTTGAGTTGAGAGGGGGGAGGGGGGCACTCACTCATGAAGACTTTGTTTCTGTACAGAAAGGAACACAAAGTCCATTTAATAGAACCTGTCATCTGATCATGTCCGCATTCAGCTTATGATGTCCAACATTTCAGACTGTTTGCTTGTTTGTTGTTGTTTTACGTCCTAGCAACATCTAAGGTCATATCAGGACGGGTTCCCGACTTGTGACAATGCACACTCATGGCGACTGCCCCACTGGGAAATTAGGCCACCGGCACCATGACCCAATATCCCACTCAGTCACATTTTCCTGACACTGAGCTAACCAGTCCTTGCCTATCCTAATAATGCCGAGCGCCAGGCTAGGAAGCGACAAGTATCAATTTTAAAGTCATTGGTTTGACTCAACCGGGAAGCGAACCCCCGATCTCCCACACGTGAGGCCGGCGCTCTTCCGGTTAGGCCGCCGCACCCAGTCCAACATTTCGGTGTTAGGTGTTATTAAAGCTGCATCGTCCGATGAAAACATGAATTTTTCAAAACCACGATAGTTATCTAGATTTGATTGTACATATCTAACCTAGATACTGGTGCACTCGTTAAACATTTGTCATCGCCACATAGAAGGGAATACTGAGGCAATAGACTACATCATCGTTCTGACTGCGCATGCGCTGAAAACGGCATTGGGAGCAAGGCAAAGGCGCATGGCCATTGAGTTTGCCGATACACGTAGGGCAAAACTTCGATTTTATTCAAAATAAATAGAAATACATAACAATTTGGCACAAACATGGATGGAAGGATGCAATATAATAATATAATGAATATGTTTAAGACATAACTCTCCATAATTAAGCATTTTGAGCTAAGAAACATATAATTTCAGTCACATTACAGGCTGATGTTTACATCACCATTGATTAGCCAGAAGTAATTCTTGTTCTAAATATTAAAATGTCAAATGTGTCAACAAAAATTTGTTTCAAAGAAATATATAACCAATATCTGGTTAACCCTACTCATTTTCTATTTCTTCTTGCGGGTTTGTTTTGCTCTGACGCATCCCACAATGCACCGCACCGCTGGAACCGTGATGTAGTCTATTTCCTATTATCTGTTACTGCAGACCCTATGGTGTCTGAATTTGTAAATGCTTGTCAAAATTGATTTAGCAATTTTGGATTTCAATTTTCTCAAAAGTTAACCATTTCAAATAAAAGTTACTTCAAGCTAAATAGTGTAGACTATAACGATCAGTATAATATATTTATCTGAAATAAAATGACAGAACCTCAAAGGAATTTTAACTGGTGTACACATACACATTATTTTGCAAGCTTGTACTTCACATGTCCCCCAAGGAGCGGGACGGGACGTAGCTCAGGCGGTAGCGTGTCCACCTGTGAAGCTATCGGTCATCCGATCTATCCTTCTCAGTGGATCCATTTGCAGTTTGGGCTATTTTCCGTTCCAGCCAGTGATCCACAACTGGTTCATCAACGGTTGTGGTATGTGCTGTCCTGTCAGTGGGAAAGTGTGTATTTAAAAAAAAAAATGTGCTGCTTATCGGAAAGAGTAGCCAATGTGACGGCAGTGGGTTTCCTCTAAAGAAATATGTCAGAATGACCATATTTTTGATGTCCAATAACCGATGATAAAAATTAATGTGCTTTAGTGGCATCGTTAAATAAACCAAACTTTACTTTTGACTTGTTTACTTCAAAGGTTAGTGAGTGTCATAAAAGTTACTGATAATTAAAGTAGAGTATTTTATAATTGTTCAGTTGACAAGTAAATATTTTAATCCAATGGTTTAGGGACCCTTAACTGGGAATACTTCATGCGTAATTAAGTATGGACGTAGTAATCTGCATTGATCTGTCAATCAAGGAGCCACACAAACAGGGAGGGGTGGTTAGGATGATTGTATCAGGGAGCTTAGGTAGTGGGTATGCAGGTATAGCAATACCTCAGGGAGTTTGATGCCCCTGCCCTGCAGAGTTGTAAACCACTGCCTTGTGGTACAGGTTCTTGATAGAACCGAAGGCTAAGGGAGCAAACCCTAAACAGAAAACCATGTCACTGTGGCAGCATTAAGGGCGGTTGATGTATGGAACTCCCAATATCTCCCAACCATTACACTACCTCATCATCATCATCATCATGCTGTCGGTCGCGATGTGACAAAGACTGCTTTTCATTACCTGACTGCCGCTCTCCATTTAGCTCTCTGCTGTGAGCAGTCTTTGTCACATCGCGACCGACAGCATGATGATGATGATGAGGTAGTGTAATGGTTAGAATACTAGCCCTGGAATGGTAAGAGGGTGGGTTTTAACCTGCTCTAGGTGCAATATTTCCCTTGTTCATCACACTAATGACAAAGGTGCCATGACCAGGATCATGTACAAACTATGCGCTGTCATCATCATCATCATGCTGTCGGTTGCGATGCGACAAAGACTGCTTTCATTACTTGACTGTCGCTCTCCATTTACCTTTCTGCTGTGAGAGTGATGTCCATGAGTCGGTCTTAATGTCTCTCAGCTTCAGGTTTCACTTGCTGATATCCTTGAACTGGAGATGAGGGTGCCCTCTCTTTCTGTAACCAGAAGACAGTTGAGAGTAGAGGATCTGCTTTGGTAGCCTGTATGATGACATCCTCATGAGGTGTCCAGTCCACCGGAGATTCTTTTTGATCAGAAGATCTTCCATAGAGGGCAGCCCTGTCCATTTGACTATTTCCTTATTTGTCACTTTGTCCTTCCAGGTTAGCCTCATGATCAAATGCAGATGTCACATCATGAAGGCATGCAGCTTTTTTACCTGTCATCTGTACACTGTCCGGGCCTCCGCTCCGTATAGTAGGGTGGATAGCACGAGTGCACTATGCACTGTATGGTTGTTGAATATACCCTGTGTATGTATTATGTAAGTCCATTGCCTGTATGTATGTATGTAATAGGGGCATGTGATATGTCACGGCCCACCAGCGGGATGGCCAATGGAAGGTAACCATACCAAAAGAAGCAAGATAGCACACCACACAATCCTATGATATGTAAATAGGAGTAGGCTAGTCTAGTAGTCAGAGTAGAAAAAATAAAACACATATATGCCAAGAAAATCCAAAAAAACTAACATAGGCTACTAACCATACCAACCAATTATCTATCTGCTACTGAAATGCAGGCAATCAAAGAACTTATCAGCAGCTACTGTGTGGTAAGATAACACCGACACTACAACTGGCCAGCATTGAAAACAAGCCTGAATACCCAGGCTTATTTGCTGTGGACATGCTATGGAGAGTATAAATACAGCCTCAATAACAATTAAAAAAAATTAAATTGGAAGCTTTAAATGACTTATGAACGTAACACATTAAAAATAATTACAATTCCAAGGAGACAAATGTAGTAGACTGCGCTCACCTCGCATGCAAGGAGCCATATAGGTAGGCATTGCTAGGATGATTGCACCAGGGACCCTAGGTAGAGAAATAGCAAGAAGTGTGGGTTTGTATCCTTCTCTAACCGCAACGTTTCCCATTTTCATCAGCTCCATACCATTGTAAAATATTCTGATTTACGGCATTGATAGGGGAATGCGAATGTTCTATTACTGATCGGGTATACATGACTAGGTGCATGTATGTGTATATTATGTAGGTGCTGGTGTGCAGGTATTGTAATACCTCAGGGAGTTTGACGCCCCTGCCCTGCAGAGTTGTAAACCCCTGCCTTGTGGTACAGGTTCTTGCCAGAACAGAAGGCTAAGGGAGCAAACCCTGAACAGAAAACCCATGTCACTGTCGCAGCATCAAGGGCGGTTGATGTATGGAACTCCCAACATCTCCCGACCAGCCACTGCAGGGACAAATAGTTTTGCGCCTGTATGGACATGTTCTTGCCGGTGTGAGACCTCTATTTGCTTCCCGAGAGAGTGCCGCTGGTAACTTGCAAAAGCTAGCAGCACTTCAAAACTTTTGCAGGCAGCTTTCATGATGACGATGATGAGGTGCTGGTGTTGCTTGATTGAGAGGTAAATAGACATAGTGGCGCTGGCAGGAATGTGTGTAAGGGGCACTCAGAGCCTACACCCTCCCCCCTCTGCTAGTCAGGATCACCACACTCAGGCTTAAGGCAGGTGGTGGCCAGGGGAGCCACACAGCTTGGTGGTGGTGGGCAGATCACTGGTAACCATGGGGACCAGGAATGCTGGATCCCTATTGGTAGAGCTAAGAATGCTTGTTTCCCATTGGGGGAATAGGGTGGGGTGATACTCTACACTGAATCCATGTACCATGTGAATAATAAACGAGAGGGCTTAACTCTCTCTCTTCTTTCACACTTTATACTCTTCCTTTCTCTTTGTTTGTATTGATTTCATTATAGCCTGCCTACACAACCACAGATTCGAGCCATAGACTTTACATATAGCGATATAGCGAATGGTAGACACGTATTTGTCTCTCATTTTTTTTTTTTGGTACATTAGTTGTCCCAAGCAGGGGAAATCCCAGTCACAGACGACTGGTCTTCCCCACTCCACTGCTGGTCGATAGAAAGCCTGAGCCTACACTTTTACCGACCCAAGGGATTTTTAACCTCCCACACCACATAGACATGGTATGAGAGCAACCGGCCTTTGATGACACTGTAAGTTATACACAGCGGTGGAAATCCAAATTGGCAGAGCTGGGGGGCACGGGGAATCGAACCGCCGAACCTCAGAGTGGAAGTCTGACCTAGAAAAAAATCAGACACTCTAACCACTCCGCCACAGAGAACGCCACATACTGGTGACCACAACAGGTCATAAAACTATTAGTTGGAGGAAGGATTCAACTTTACTTTATGGAGACCTCGTCTTTACACCATGATGAGGAATAAATGCACAATTATAATATTTTCAAATAATCACCTCTACCTCAATATAACCCATCTAAATCTGCAGGTGTCCTCGCTGTTCCGGTCACTGATTACACTACACCAACATTTGTTTGGTTGTTGGAGTTTTACCTCCTGGCAACATCTATGGCCATATCAGGACGGGCACTGACTTGTGACAGTGCACACTCATGGCGACTTCATAGTGCTGCCCCACTGGGAATTCAGGCCGCCATCACCATGACCTGATATCCCACTCAGTCACATTATCATGACACTGAGCTAACCAGTCCTTGCCCTATCCTATTAATGCCGACCGCCAGGCTAGGAAGCGACAAATATCAATTTTATAAGTCGTTGGTTTGACTCGACCTGGAACCAAACTCCCCAAACTCCCGCACAGGAGGCCTGTGCTCTATTGATTTGTCCACCCCGCCTGGTCAAACTGTAGTTGTCCTTGCTGGTCCTGCCCTGGGGCCAAATGTATGAGGGCGGGTTAGGGCTCGTAACCCACGCGTCGTGCGGATTTCCCGGGTTAGCGGCCCAAAGTGTAAATGTATGTGCCCGGGATAGGCAAACTCCTTGAAGGTTAACGTCGTCTTCACTAACCCCAACTTGAGCCTGGGATAACGTGCAGGTTAGGGACCGATTCGGGCCAAATCTATTCAATGCGACCATATTTAACAGAATTACATACTCAAATCGTGAAATTTCATTAAATTAACCCTAAATTCGAAGCGTTATTAAGGCTACCGCCGCATTGGCGGCGATATTAGTATTTATATTTTCGAATCGACGAATGTAAAGTAACAAATCGCCACCGCCGCCGCATAGACGTCGCTTTCCATACTGGCGGCGGCGGCGGTTTGTTTACTGTACGTTCGTCGATTCGAAAATATAACTATTAATATCGCCGCCAATGCGGCAGTAGCCTTAATAACGCTTCGAATTTAGGGTTAATTTAATGAAATTTCACGATTTGAGTATGTAATTCTGTTAAATATAGTCGCATTTAATATATTTGAGCCTAATATATGGCTACAAACGCAGAGGGATTTCCCAAATCTATAAATAACTGAAACGTTAGCTAACCCGCGCGCGCTTTGGACTCATACATCCCCCATGACACATATATTAACGCCGACAATAGATACCCTGCCGGCCGCCCTTAACTCCGCAGCCGATAAATTGTGGCTCTTACATTTGGCCCCTGATTGCACTAAACCAACAGTCATCGATGAATTGTTAAGGAGCCTGGGTGCAGGCAACAACAACAACAAAAGAAAAGAAGAAAGCAACCCCACACCCCACCAACCCCCTCCTCCACCTTCCTCCCTTCCCCTAGCGGCATATCCTGGCACTAATCAAAGGGGGATTGTGGGATGCTCGCTCACATTCGGCATTACCAGCGCATCCGATCCGGACGTGACGTCACAAAGTGATTACGTCGCTGATCGATGGAGAAGGGTAGGGGCCGAAAACGAGGCTGTGCCATCCTTTGCCTGCCTATCTACATTTTGAGGCATATCGCGGGATGTGGTTGGTTGTTTTACATCCTGGCAACATCTAAGGTCGTATCAGGACGAGTACCTACAGACACATGACAGTGCGCACTCATGGCGACTTTATAGTGCTGCCCCCACTGAGACACCAGGCCGACTCCCGACATCCCACTCACTCCCTGGCACTGAGCCAACCAGTCTTTGTCCTATCCTATTGATGCCAAGCGCCAGGCTAGGTAGTGACAAGTATCAATTTTATAAGTCAATGATTTCACTCGGCTGGGATTTGAACTCCCGACTATCCGCACGAGAAACCTGCGCTCTAACGATTTGACCATTACGTCCGGTCAACCACTGAATCTAATATATCTAAGCAATCTAATATGCCACATATATTGTTTAGATACTTATATATCATAGTCCGTAACTTTGATACTTGATAATCTACAACCTGTACACAAATTCAATATACATTTTCCGCAAAGTATGCTGCACAGTGAAATGCAATCTGCAATATTAGTTCTCACCACTGCCACCAGAGGGTGGACTGGTGGTGTAAATCATCTATAAGACCTTTTACCCAAGACCTACTGAACAGCAAGCACCAATGTGAAATACTAGTTCTTGCCACTTCCATCAGAGGGTGGACTGGTGGTGTAAATCATCTATAAGACCTTTTACCCATGACCTACTGAACAGCAAGCACCAATGTGAAATACTAGTTCTTGCCACTTACTGGTGGTGTAAATCCTCTATAAGACTTTTTATCTGTGTATGTATGGGGGTATGGGTGTGTGTATTGGCACAACCCAACACAGAAATGTACAGGCCACGGTCATACTTCCGACCCACCCTGAAATACATAATGGCTAAACAATCAACACAACCGTCCCACCTAGTCGCAGTCCTGAAGGGTCCGGCGTTGTTCTGGTACACCGGTGCACTATCTAAGTGTCAAAATACACAGATTTTTGGTTAAGAATTATATATCGGCAGGGAGCATTATTATTCTTTGATGACGGAGTGGGAACAATGTTATGTAAACTAAAAGCAATAGAATCCCACTCCCATTGTGGCATGATAGAAGCTATGTGAAATATATGTTATATATGATGCTTAAGGTTAATGAAGAAATGTGTTATATAAGAAACAGTTAAGGTTGATGAAATGTTCCTCTATGTATTCATAAAGAATGCAATTGGAGAAAAAAGACATTTTTGGTAAATATATATATTTGTAACTGTTGCAACTACCTGTTCACCCTTGACCGCTGGGCGGGCCCACCACAGCCTCATTTGCATATGCACCCAGGGCACCACCAGAAGCTGAGTTGAGTGACAGCCACCACCACTGGAGGGTGGCTCCCACCCCGGCTGTGGGGGTGCCTGATTGGCTGACTGTGGGACTGCCCAGTTACCTACACTACCTTGGCCCTCGGACCACACTAGCCTCACTTTGAGATTAATTAATTATTCAGAACTCTGCTTCAGACACACTGAAGAGAGATGACTCTACTCCTGGCTCTTGAGCAGGACCCCAGAGACTCTGTCTGATGCTATCAAAATTAATCTATTCCAATTGAGTGTGGACACAGCCATAGGACTCCGGTTCAATGGGCTGTAGGCACTGGTTTCTATACAGGCTAATGTGCTAATGAGATTCTGTGTGGACAGAAGGTAAGGGGTGTGGGTGATAGGTCACTGGTAGGTGGACACGAGTTGATGCCAATAAAGCACAACTTCTCCACTGTTTATCTGTGTGACTTGTCTTCATTCTTCCTTAGGAGTGGCTAATGGTTTGATAGTGTGTGTTTGAATAACAGCATCACAGGTGATATGAGGGGGAAGAGTTTTATGGTATTATCTGGTGTTCATGCGGCCGGGCATCCAGTAATATTATATAAGGACAGGTGTTGGGTGAAAGGATGTTGTAACAAACCATAAATGGATGGGATCCTCTCCTGCAGGCCTGTATGTCATCCAGGTAGATGTAAATAGTAGGCTAAGATATCATATACAGGTTAGACAAAAACTTTGGAAAAATACGAAAAAAACTAACATAGAGACTACTAAGACCCAAAGCTGCAAAAGGCTGGTCCGAGAAGGAACAGGTAAACACTCCTGGGTGTGGAACCAGACCAAACCAGTATCACAGCTGTCCAGCATTGAAAACAAGCACTCTCGCGGGAGCTTATACATTATGGGCAGAATAAATAATTTGTCAATAACAATTCTTTCAATTTCTTTTTTTTTGAACCGAGAATATGTTGCATACTCGGCTGCAATCTGCAATAGTGGTTTTTGCCACTGCCATCAGAGGGCGTGCTGATGGTGGAAATGGTCTATCTATAAGTGATATGTCACGGCCCACCAACTGGACAGTCCAGGGTGGGACAACCAGAAATATAAAAGCCAGATAACATATCCAACAACAATATAAATCAAATCAAATTCAAACAAACATAACTCAACCACCTATTACGTACAGGCCTATGGACATGTAAATAGAATAGGCTAGTATAGAATTAAGTAGAAAAAAGCGGAAAACTATTCCCCCCCCCAAAAAAAAACACTAACATAGAACCTTAAGCAAACAACTAACATAGTAATAAGAATAGAACAAAAATACAATGCCAAGAGGGCCCAAAAAAAAACTAACATAGACTACTAAACATACCAACCAATTATCTATCTGCTACTGAAATGCAGACAATCAAATACCTTATCAGCAGCTACTGTGTGGTAAGATAACACCAAAACTACAGCTGGCCAGCATTGAAAACAAGCCTGGGTACCCGGGCTTATATGCTATGGACAGTATAAATACAGCCTCAATAACAAAAAAAAAAAAGACCTTTTACCTTCACTAGAGCATAGTGAACAGCGAGCAGCCATCTGAAATATTAGTTCCTGCTACTGCCACCAGAGGGCAGGGTGGGAATGGAAAGCATATACAAGACCTTTTCCACCGAACACATTGCACAATAAGCTGCCGCTAACCACATACATTAGTTCTTGTTACTTCCGCATGTATTCTGCCTGCTGCGTAGAATACATGCGGAACCGGAGCTGACCCTGGATGGGGATCCCATTAAAGTCGTTGAGAAAACCAAATTTCTGGGCCTCATTCTCGACGCAAAACTGTCTTTTGTGCCACATATAAAGTACCTGAAAACAAGATGCCTGAAAGCGCTGGATATTCTGAGGGTGCTGTCCAGCTCAGAGTGGGGAGCGGACAGAGATGTTCTGCTCTCCGTGTACAGAACCTTGGTTCGTTCACGAGTGGATTACGGCAGCATAGTATATGGTTCCGCAAGGAAATCATATATTGGGCTGCTAGACACGATCCACCACCAGGGACTGCGCCTGGCCCTTGGGGCCTTCCGCACCTCACCAGTTCAGAGCCTTTATGTCGAAGCCAATGAACCATCACTTAATAACAGGAGAATCAAACTGGCCATGCAATATGTAGTCAAGATAAAAACTAATGCATTGAATCCTGCACACAATTGTCTATTCGAGCAACATGACGAATCCAGGTATGAAGCCAGGCCAAATTACATCCGGCCACTGAGGCTCCGAATGAAACCTCATTTGGAGGCCTTAGGCGTGGATTTGGACGTGTTGGAGGATGCCAAAGTCCCAGAACATCCCCCGTGGTCGTTGAGAAAGCCATCGGTTATCCTCCGACTCACGGAACTGAGGAAATCTGGGACACATCCACTCGAGTACAAAGGACTGCATGCAGAGATTCAAGGCCAGTTTGCAGACCACCTCTCCATATATACTGATGGTTCGAAAGACCAAAGCCGGGTAGCTGCTGCGGCAGTCTGCCGACGGGAAAAATTTGGTGTACGTTTGCCAGATCAGAGCTCGATTTTCACTGCAGAGGCCCGAGCACTCCTTCTCGCTTTGGAGTATATCGAGGTATCCAACCACACTAACTATGTTATATACAGTGATTCCTTCTCTTGCCTCCTGGCTGTTGCTGGACTGAAAACGAATCACCCTATTCTAGCAATGGTCATTTATAAAATGAACCAACTGACAACAGATGGGTATGATATCCACCTGTGCTGGGTGCCTGGCCATGCTGGCATACAAGGAAACGAACGAGCTGATCGGGCTGCGAAGAAGGCCCTGAACTGTGATCTTGAACCGTGTCTGATCCCTCACTCTGATCTGAAACCACTAATAGCCACCCACATAAAATCCAAATGGCAACATGAGTGGGATGAAAACATTAATAAACTTAAAGAAATTGAACCATCTGTGGGAAAGCCACCACAGACTCATGCGGGAGGTCGGCGGGACCAAGTGGTCCTTAGCCGCTGCCGTATTGGCCACTCGTGGCTTACACATGCTTTTCTGCTCAAGGGGGAACCTCCCCCTGAATGTATTGGGTGTCAGTCCCCGCTGACACTCAAACACATTTTACTAAGTTGCGTTGATTTTTTGGCCCTGCGCCAACGGTTCTACACTGCAGACAGTATGCATGACCTTTTTACTAAGGTAAAACAGGAAAACATTTTAGCCTTTTTGAGGGCAGCTGGACTGTACCACCTTATATAGTTTACTAAATGGATTCTATTAATTATTAATGAAACTTTTCTTTTTCTATGGGAATTTGTTTCCCTTGACCACAGATATATGATTGTGAGCTTTCTAATTTAATTAGTGTCTATTGGCACATAATTGATTGTCTGCTTTTACATGTAAAAGCGATGGTTTGAACAAAAAACAAACATTTCTCGCCGTGAATATGGCCTATGCTGCCGACACGGCGTAAAGCAACCACCAATCAATCAATCATGTTACTTCCACCAGAGGGCGGGGTGGTGGTGTGGAAATCATCTACTGAACTGATATTGGGTTTTTAATTATGTTTTCTTCTCCGCTTTTTTCATCCAATTATAAAAAGAATGAATTGTTTGCATAAATCCTCATAGAGATCAGGGACGGTAGGGGGGGGGGAGAAATGAAAGGAAGACAAAAATTAGAAATACAAATGTTTGTCTTTTTTTCTTTTTTTTTCTTTTTTTGCTTGTTGGTCCATTAGTTGTTTAAGCAGGGGAAATTTCAGTCATAGACGACTGGTCTTCCTCATTCCACTGCTGGTCGATAGAAAGCCCGAGCCTACACTTTTACCGACCCAAGGGATTTTTAACCTCCCACACCACATAGACATGGTATGAGAGCAACTGGCCTTTGATGACGCTCTAGGTTATACACAGCAGTGGAAATCCAAATTGGCAGAGCTGGGGGCATGGGGAAATCGAACCGCCGAGCCTCAGATTAGGAGTCTGACCTAGAAAAAAAGTCAGACACTCTAACCACTCAGCCACAGAGAACGCCAAAGGTGCATAGTCCGATGTCAGTCATTTTCTAAGATAAATATTATATAGTTGATGGTTATAATCTACCTTACTTTAATTTTAAGCAACTTTCATTTTGAATGATTAATTTGGGAGATATTTGAGGTGCAAATATGCTCAATTAATTTTGGCAAGCATGCCAAAACTCTGACACCTCAGGCTACAGCAGTAACAGGTTCTATTAAATTGACTCAGCATTTCCTTCTATGTTGCGACAAATGCTTAATAAGTGCATCAGTATCTAAGTTAGATATTGTAGTAGTCTGCACTGACCTCTGAGGCAAGGAGCCGCATAGACAGGTAGGCGTGGGTAGCATGGTGACATCGGGGAGCCTAGGTGGTTTAATGGTTAGCAGACTGACCTATAATGCAAGAGATGTGGGTTCGATTCCAACTCTAGGCGCAATATTTCCCATTTTCATCACCACCCATATGTGCGATCAATTCTAAATAGTTGTTTTGGTTTAGAAAATTCGATACTTTCATCGGACTATGCAGCTTTAAATATAAAGAGACTATTCTTCTCACACCCTAGCGGGACAAAAGTGAGTCACACCTGTGATAGTGGATGCAAGTTGACAACACGACGACTAGTATGCGAGTCATTTATTTCGGGCACGCGGCCAACCAAGAAGGGTGCTGTGACGTCACGCGCACACGGGTATACGCACTGTACTGATACCTTACATCTTCCTTTTTTCAAAAACTTTTTTTTTTCAATAAAGATACATCAAGATGATAGATGCTTTAGGTTGTTTTTCCCTTTTTCACAGTGAACATATTATTAAAGACATTTTCATATTATCTTCATTATAGCTCTCGCATGTTAACATTTCAATCACAAATAACATACAATATTTTATTCAAATGGATTAGTAACGAAACGAACTCTGCACCATATAGTATACGATTATGTAAGTCAAGTTATTTTATGATATGTTATGTTAGTCTAATTGTCCTATGGGTGTTCCACTTGTTTGGAGCACTATTGTGGAACGCCAGCATTCAACGTGAATTTAACGTTGGTTTGATCTTAGTTTTCTGTTTTGATTTTCTTAAATCCTATATAATGGTCTGCTCCTACAAGCTTATTACATACATCGTTATCTTGTTTTAATGAAGTTTGAACTTATTCCTAACATCTCATGTATGACATTTTAACATTGTAGTACAATATAATTGGTAATACCATATAACCATCATTTCGTGGCAGCCCTGAGTTACGTCTCTCAGGCACACCTCAATCGGGTTACACTACCTACCGGCTCCGAGATTGTTGGACCGGACAAAAATAAGTTTTCGAGTATCGTTTGTGAGTGGGCAGTATATGCCCTGCCTCGGCCCCCCGTTTGCAGTTGGCATGGCTTGAAGTGTTTTCGCGACTATGTTCGGTGTGTCTATTTTGGGCTGTTTGCGTGACCTCTGTTATGCCCAAGCGCATGGGTTGACGCGACACACGACCGCAGCGCGTGGTGTAGGCGGCTATCGGTAGGCTAGTTCGTGATTGATTGCGTGTTTGTGTCTGGCTTTTGTGTGTAGGCGGTGTGTGCCGATGCGTCTCGGTGGATCTATTTTTGTTCTCGACCTTATGGTCTGCAACTTTGCTTGGAACCTTGAATATGTGTACTCTATTTCGGTTCAATTCTTTCCCAGCTTGGTTTTTTATTTGATAATCTCGAGGGCCTGGTGTGCGTGTTTTCGTTATGGTGCCCTTTCCCCATTCTCCTTGGTATGTTCTGTACTTGACTTGGTCTGCTACTTTTAACAGTTTGTGTGGCTTGCCTGCTTTTTTGTCATAGTAGTATTTTTGCTTATTCTGAACTTTCCTTATGCTTTGCTTTTGTGATCCTTGAGTTTTAGGTTTTAGATGACTTTTAGTCGATGGAATTTTAGAACGCAGTCTGCGGCTCATTAACAGTTGAGCAGGCGATGCATTTAACTCGTTTATGGGTGTATTCCTATAGTTTAGTAAATACAGGTTGTAGTCTTGGTGGTTTTGCTTCGCCTTTTTCATCATTTTTTTTACAGTTTGGACATAGCGTTCAGTTTGTCCATTACTCTTTGGATAATATGGGTTGGAAAATACTTGCGAGAATTTATATTCATTAGCAAAATTTCTGAATTCGCGGCTCGCGAACTGCGGGCCATTATCTGATACTATTACGGCAGGAATTCCATGTCTTCCAAAAATTCCACATAGTGCTCTGATTATCTCATTTGTGTCTGTTTTGTACAATTGTACAACCTCAGGAAATTTGGAGTAATAATCTACCAATATCAAGTATGACTTTCCCTGTAGCTGGAACAGGTCTACCCCGACTTTGTTGAATGGGACATCTGGTATGCTGTGCGGCATCATGGGCTCTGCATGCTGCGCACTTCGGTGCTGCTGGCACGTGTCACAGCGGGATATCACATCCTCAATTTGGGCATTCATTCCCGGCCAAAATACATTATCACGTGCTAATTTTTTACACTTAATGACGCCTAAATGCGTTTCATGTAGTAGTGTTAACATTTCTTTCTGTAGTAATTTTGGAATAATTACTTGTTGGCCTCTGAATAACATTCCATTTACCTATGTGATCTCGTCCTTAAATGTGAAAAATGGCTTTGCATATGAATGTATCATATTGTTGCGGGTGGGCCACCCGCTCTGAACTAACCGTATTACCTCATTTAGTGTTGGATCTGTTTTTGTGGCGGCGACAACTCGGTCATTGATGTGTGTGGACACGTCTATTGTCGCAATCGAAATTTCATTGTCAAATAGGCTTTTTGGCGCTGTACTCGTGGTGTGTGCTCGCGAAAGTGTATCTGCAAAATACATTTCATTCCCGTGAACATATTTCAACACAATATTGTAATTTTGTAACCTCATGCGCATTCGCTGCATGCGCGCTGACAATGTGTACAATGGTTTAGACATTATAGCCACGAGAGGTTTGTGGTCGGTTTCTACTATTATTTCTTTACCATACAAATATTCATGGAAACGCACACACCCAAAACATATCGCCAGCAATTCCTTCTCTATAACCGCATAACATGACTGACACTTGTCTAACGCTTTGGAAGCCATAGCAATGGGTTTATTTTGTTGAAAAATTGTTGCGCCGAGGCCAGACTTTGAGGCATCGACCTGCAATGTGATTTGCTCATTTACATTATAATATTTCAGCACGGGTGCGGTAATCAACAACTGTTTTAGCTTGTTAAATGCACATTCCTGCTCGTGCTGCCAAAACCATACTACATCTTTGCTTAATACTTCCCGCAATGGTTTTGAAATCTCCGCTAGATTTGGAATAAATTTCCCCACATATCCGACCATGCCCAGGAACCTTTGAATGGCGGCCTTGTCATTGGGTGTCGGCATCTCTATTATGGCTCGGACCCAGTCTGCATTAGGTTTAAGGCCTGCCTGTGTTAGTGTGTGACCGACGTAATTAACTTCCGTCTTACATATTACAGACTTATCAGGATTTAGTTTTAAATTTGCTTCTCGAGCCCGAATGAATACCCTTTCCAGATTTGCATTATGCTCTTCTATAGTGCTACCATACACCAAAATATCGTCTGTTATTACATTAACTCCTGGCAGATTAGCTAACAACTTGTTCATTTCACTGATAAATATATCTCCGGCTGTCTTGATTCCGAATGGCAACCGTGTGAACCTGAACCGGCCCCATGGGGTATTGAAGGTGCATAGTTTAGAGCTTTCTGTATCTAGTTCAACTTGCCAATAACCACTATTGGCGTCGATTACTGAGAAAAATTTTGCATTACTTGTATTTGCGATAACTTCTTCTATTGTTCTAGTCGGATAAGGGCTTCTTAATATCGCTTTGTTTAGTTTGGTCGGGTCTAAACATATCCTGATCTTATTTGGTTTTTTCACTATTGTAATGGAGTTAACCCATGGGGTCGGTTCACTTTGCGCCACAATTACACCTAATCTTAACATTTTATCAAGTTCCTGTTTTACTTTATCAGCAACTGCATGTGGTATGCGGCGAGGTGGGTCAATGACAGGGTCTACATTTTTATCAACATGAATCTTTGCGTTACTTTTGATCAAACCCAAGCCAGTAAATATATCTGCGTAATCGTTTACCATTTTATGAGCTGCTTTGTCATCGTTGCTTGGTTTTGACGTGCTGACCGAGACTTCACCGATGCGCCGAACCAGTTGTAACGCTACACACGCCTCTTTCCCAAGTATCGCTGTGCCACGCGCCGCTACTTGGAACGTCAATGGCAGCCCGCCCACCATGATTACAGCCTGCCCATCCGGTCGTATCCGATCACCTGAATATGTTATTAAACAGCATTTTGAAGGGGCTAGCACAATGTTGTTGAGAGCGTCATATATTTTACGTGGTACAATGTTTGCTTGGGACCCAGTATCAATTTTGAATTTCACTGGCACGTTTTGTAAATTGTATTCAACGTACCATAAATTGTCACTTGGTGTCACTTCAGCTGTTATCTCTCCGACGAACAAGTCGTTGTCCGCATCTAGGTCATCCTCCGGTGCTTCGTTCTCGTCCTCGGCGATTTCGTTGACTTGGGCTCGGTTAGCACGACGAGTTTTGCAAACTTTCTGGAAATGCCCATAGCGGTTGCAGCTCATGCACTGTTTGTCCGCTGCTGGGCATTGGGCATTGCCATGTTGGTATCCGCACTTTGTACACATGGCTCTCGGTGTAGGTGAGCGACGTGCCCGGTCCGACCACGTGCGTGCACGTGGCATCGCAGCCGCCTGCTGCGCATGCGCTCGATAGCCTCCGGGCCGCTTGTTGATTTCATCCACGATTTCACCATGTGTTTCGTCCGTACTGTGATTCAACTGTGCGTGTGTGTTCTCGCTGAGTCGACACATCTCCAAACATCTGTCTAATGTTAAGTTGGGTGTCTGGAGCAATTTGTCACACAATTTGTCTTCCTTGACACCACACACTAGACGATCACACATCATGGAATCTTCTTTATCTCCATAGTCACAATATGAAATTCGGTGCCGTAGCTCCCGAATAAATGCATCCATCGACTCGCTTGTTTGCTTGAATGAATTGAATGAATATCTTACCACTGTTATATTGGTTTTGCCGATGCAGTATTCACTAAACGCTTTCACAAGTGGCTCTATTTTTTCTTTTTCACTGTCGTCGAATTTGAACGTGAGGTGGAGTTTTTGAGCTTCCTTACCAGCCACGTGCAAAAACACGCAGCACTGGACTTTTTCGGTTTTACTTGCTGCTCCGGTTGCTACACTATATATTTGGTACGAATGATACCACATGTTCCAGTTCATAGCCAAATTTCCCTCGAAACTCAGAGGCAGCGGCGGCTTCAGGCCTGTCAATGCCATGGCTAGTTGGTGATTTGTGCTGCGCCTTGGGTTCAGAGTTGTACATCTGACACCATGTGATAGTGGATGCAAGTTGACAACACGACGACTAGTATGCGAGTCATTTATTTCGGGCACGCGGCCAACCAAGAAGGGTGCTGTGACGTCACGCGCACACGGGTATACGCACTGTACTGATACC